>JAKELH010000227.1:0-119164 GCA_021525015.1 Lactarius pseudohatsudake | reverse complement strand
CTCTTTGTTGTTAGACCGTATTTCCTAGGCCCCGCACTTCCTGTTCATGGCCTTCCAATTTCGAGGAAAATACCTATTGTCGTCTTCCGCACGCAAGGACGCAATTACCTGTCTTGCATTTAGTATCAAGGGCGACTACATTGCTATTGGAGGACTTGACCGAAAGTTACAGATTTTTGCCTTGGTCGATGGCCAGCTCCATTATTCAATCATCACTCCGAGTCCCATCAAATCGTTGATATGGCTTTCGGGTGCTGAACAAACATTAGTATGCGCATGCCATAGTGGCATTTTGATTAATATCGTTATTCGTCCAGGAGTAAGTAACTACCTTCGTCTTTAGTTGCGATACTACTCACGGCTTCCACACTAAAGGTTACCATGAACCTCTGTTGCTTTCGGGCTAAACTTCACGCCGTCGATTTCATGGCTGCTGATGCTTCCGCCATTTATCTTGCGACAGGCCGCGGGGCGGACGTCCGGATCTGGAAGGGGGACAAACGTCGTATGCCATCTCCCTTTTCTGTCTGTGAGGCTGTGCCTTATTCACCCGAGTGTACATCAAGATGAGTGGAGAGGACACGGATTCTTAGGCGTCCCTAAGACGTCTGCAGACAATTGCGACGCAGAAATTATTTTGACCGGGATACACTGGCGCGGTAATGCCAGTGCCAGTGCCAGCGACATAAGGCTGATCACAACATACCGCCATCATGGAATTCAGTATGTAATACCATGTGGTTCCTTGTGCCAAAACTGAAGATAACCTAGAATATGGGATATGGTGAGGATGTCCGTCGTCCAGTCAATCAACATGCCGTCTCCCCTGTGCGTGGTCACTGAAGACTCGGATGCGACGAGATCGCACGCTGATTTATCTCACTATCAGGCTCGGGAGCTCTCTTTCCCCGAATGGACTTCAACTATCTACTACCAAGCGTCGCGGATACGATCTGTACAGCTTAGACTCTGGGATCGTCCTCCACACATTGGCGCATGGCTTACTTGATGGCGATCAGCACCCTTGCACGTTTCTACCGAGGGGATTCGCTTTTTGCGGTGCAACCGTAGATGGGACTGTGACTCTCTGGGACGTGAAGGTAGGGGATCGGCTACAGTCAGTCCAGCATCTTCGTGAGTCCATGTCCTCTATATTTACCTGCCAGTTCTTGATCTCATCTACTTAAAGCAGGTGCAACTCTACACGCCGTCGCAGTACGTTTCACAACTACCTCCCCCCTCCCCGCCAGTTCTCAGCCGCTTCCTGCAGGTTCATGCAGGAGAGATGACCGGCATTGTGCTTCTCGCAACGGCATCCCATAACGAAGTCAGGGTCTGGCACGCGATACCCGGCGGTAGGCATTTCCGCATTCGGCTATTCTGCGTCCATGACTCATATCCCCGAAGCTATGCACCGTTATCGCAAACGTGACCACCAACGCTCTACCAAGGTACGAAATTATCACGAGTTTCCACCAGATATATGCTGATGTTGTGGCAGCCTACTGCAATTGCGGCTTGGGCGATCGCAGTTTGTATCATTGCGGTTCTGCTCAGGTGGGTGTTCCAGGTAGTCGCGTGACGTAGGAACCGTGCTGTACTGGAGTGAAGATAGTGCTACAGCCTACAAGATAGTTCCCGATGCCAATACCGTAGGTAGTTAATATTTCCGAAACTATCTTACGAATAGAACGTGCGCGAAACAACCGGCACTGTACATTGACACCTTTTGCGTCCTCTGTCTGACTGTAACTTGCCGCGACGATGCAACGAACTCCTTTCTTCCACGCTCTCAACTCCTAGCTCGTGACTATCTTGACCATATCTTCGTTGTCTTATGTCTCGCCCTTACCGGTATTTTTTAGTGTTTTTGACATATAATCTGGTTTTCAGTCGCAGTCAATTGGAGTGAAGAGAAAAAGAGGAGTTCGGCTTTCAATTCACAGTGCGCCGCCCGAGCGCGACCACCGAATCTCAAAAAGAGGTACATGGTGGTTTTACCCGTCCCACACATCGCATTTTCAGCTACGGCTGTATGTCGACTTGTTTTCTTACGGGTCATGAATAAAACGTTTTTTCTTTTTTAACGTTCGCAATACCGAAGGCCTGCTACGTCAAGAGAGAAATGAAATAGGTAATAATTACAGTAGTACTGTCGGTAGTAAGACTGTACAGAGTGAGGAGCCGCATTCTACCACTTTCAAAAATTCTTTTCTGAGAATTCCGGCTTGCCTGCATCGATAGCCACCGCTGGATCCGTGATATCAGCGCCCATCTCCTCTGTCAAGTTTTGTCAGTTTCTTTTCGAACTGCCCCAACAATTATCACCCGTACCTTGGATGATCTGCTTGACGGGCCCAGCGAACCACTTGCGCGCCGAGACGAGCCAAAAGCTGAGCGAGTACGCGACGACGATCGCGACTGCCACGGGCGCATAGTTGAGCGTCTGCGAGTTGACGGGGTTGAGCTCCGGGAGACAGAACACGACCGCGATGAACGCGATCCAGAGCACCGCCGCGCCCGCTATGACGAGCGAGAGCCTGCCGAGATGGAACGGCCCGCGCACGAAGCGGTCCGCATAGACCACGCGCAGCGCTATCGGAATGCCTACTCACACGCAAGTCAGCGGGTGTGAAGTGAGGGCAAGGAAAGAAGGCGCACCGTAGGAGATGTAGAGCCCGATGGTGGCGATGGACGTGGCGGCGGAAAAGGCGACCGAGCTTCTGAGACTGGGCAGGGCGAGGAGGAAACTGAGCGTGCAGGCGAGCCATACTATTATAGAAGCGTTCAGTTTTACGATCGAGGGAAGGAGACGGAAGGAGACGGGCCTGTGCGGATCGGGGAGCGCCAACGTTGGTCGACTTTGTGGAAGAAGCTCGAGGCGGGGATCGCGCCGTCGCGGCTGAAGGCGTACATCATACGCGAATTGGACGTCACGGAGAAGGTCCTGTGCGAAGCGTGAGTTGCGCATATATATATATATATATATATATATATAACAGCGCTCTGTACCCGCAGAAGAACATCGCGCCGATAATGATGACCTGCGAAAATAAATAAAATTGGAAACGTTCGTCGGATCGACACCGACCCACCCACCATCAAGACGATGGCACCGTTCTGGCCGACGGTGTCCAAGAAGATCTGCGTCACGGGCTGGCCCGTCGAAGACGCGACGGTGCTCGCATAATCCTGGATCGAGAAGAGCAGGCCGAGAATGAGGAACCATCCGAATGGTTCGGTGCGCATGGTTTCCAGTCGCGCCTGAATCATTCGAGCGCTTACTCGCTTACTCAAGCGTCTAGAGCGTTTCTGATGGGAGCGGCAGTGAAGTTGACATCACTCAGCGCTTGGGTCCAGGCCCGAACACGCACGTCGGAGGATCGGCCTGCGATGTCGCCGGGGTTTGAAGCTTGAAGGGGCACGATATACTTGGCGGCTTACCTTGCTGGTAAATATCTCCCCGCTTTCTTGCGCCGCCAGGTGCCAGTGATAGGATGTGAGGCGCAAAGTAACATGATGCGTGATTCGGTGTCGTGGCCTGATTTTGTGATGGGTAGACACTCGTATAGCGTGGTGGCCGCTTTAGTCTTCGGCTGAGCGGGTAAAACGGCTTGATTATCATTTCCCATATCTGCTTATTTATTTATTGAATCTACACCTGCTTAGTCCTCGTGCCTCAACGGGCGCTATCAACGGCTGGATCCGAGACTAAAAATTAGACCCAAGCGGTCAGCGAACCACGATACTGCGAAGCCTCGTCAACCAATCCACCGATAGGAACGATATATGAGTTTTTTTAATCTCCAACGTCGAAAGGCTATTACAGTACGTCGCACGCCACTTGGCACGCAGACTTTCCACGTAGCTCCCGTATTCCCCGCACGTCGCTTTGTCTCCATCCAATCACTGTCCTGCAAATATTCTATCGGTTTTCAACTAGAACATTTCACAGCCTGGTTGGATCTCGTCCTAGGTCTTCTTCAAGTTCTTATACTGTCACGTGATCACACTCGGGCCTTTGAGAGTGCCACCACTAGCATCAACTCGCCTCGCTATCGCTTTCTGCATGCTCGAGCTTTATCATATCCGTTGACGATGAATCATCTCCCTAACCTTTCAAGTCACAATAGCCCTGTTATCTCGTATGCAACTTCACGAGACGAGGTCGAAAAAGTCCCTCATCGGTGCCATGTGATAGGTTCAACTCGTTACTTAATCATCATCATAATGCAGGTTCATCTGACCCTTTTCCGCCAGAAACGGCAATTTACGGTGTTGAGGAGGTCCTGGTGGATTGCCCCCGGTGTCAGCTAACCTCACGTCTTGTTTCACGGTGTAAGATGTCTTACTCTCGATGTACAGGTCTCAAAATCGTCAAGGATCTCAGGCTACGGCTTTTAGAAGCCTGCTATTCGGAGGACGACTGTGAATGTTGTTCCCTCAGAAGAGTACGTCTCTTTGCAGGGGACTTATATTTTTGCCGCGCTAATGGCCGTACAACTCACCGCAGAGATTACAGTATGAACGGGAACGGCACTCAGAAACGCACTCCTTGGTCGAGGAAATGAGTCTTCAATTTGAAACTTGCAAAAATGATTTGAATAAGACCGAAAAGAAGCGAATTGTAGCGATGGCGTACATCACAGAAGTCGAGACACTAAGGAACAGGCTTTCGGCGAAAGAGCAAGAAGTGTTTGACTTGTCCTCAGAACTGTCTCAGCGGGAGCGGGAGTCACAATTAAAGGTTAAGATGAGAGAAGGTTCATCTCACCATGAGACATCCTGCAATGGTTACAGTGAGTCCGGCATTCTCAATGTCATGGATTATATTACGAAATCTATTCTGTGCAGACACAATGTCGCCGAAGGGGCAGTCATTTGCCAAAAAGGGGGTCCAGGTTTCTCGACGCGATCAACCACAGCAAGACTTATTGGTGGGGGGCCGCAACGTCTCAATTCTAACAGGGGATGACAGTTGGAATAGGATCTGCGTCATGAAGCAAAAAACGGGAACGAATCAAAGTTGGCGGGGTTTCACCTCGAGATCCAGTTGTTAGAACAAGCGGTCGTGGATGCGAATCGACTGCGCGAGCAAGTCGAGGAAGCACGCAAGTCTAAGAAATATCAGTGCGAGTCACATCATATCAGTAAGCACCTTTTCTTTCACGAGTCTCAGTATACTTGATAAGAAAACGAACGGACGCCTCAGATATATCCCTTTTGCCGAGAGGGCAAATGGTGGAGCGAAGCGTGAGCCGGTGTTTGGATGACACTGTTGACGTTAACGACAAGTTCCTAAGTCGTGATCACGCGGCGGCACATCCACAGCCAGATGGCGTTGCCAGTCCTGAAGCAA
The DNA here is from genome assembly GCA_021525015.1 of Lactarius pseudohatsudake. Taxonomy (NCBI): domain Eukaryota; kingdom Fungi; phylum Basidiomycota; class Agaricomycetes; order Russulales; family Russulaceae; genus Lactarius; species Lactarius pseudohatsudake. Next base: position 113,805 of record JAKELH010000227.1, on the reverse strand, counting down.
TTAGACCTGAACGTTCTGAACAAATGTTGCCCCAGGCAGTGGGCCAACAACCAAACGACATTCCCGAGATCATGCCCCAACAGGTTGGCTCTCATTTGGAGATCGTCGGCGATGTCATGGCGGGCCATCCCTCGGACAATGTTTTTGTTCCTGATGTCGAGGCGGCGCACCAAGCCGCGGCCCCCTCGGGCTACTTTTCTTCTTCAAACACAGTAGGCCAGCAACCGAACGACATCGCTGGTCCCAATACAGATGGCCCCGAGATCGTACCCCAACAGGTTGACCCGGATTTGGACACCGTCGGCGATAACGGCAGTACCGGATTTGTACAGCACCATACGGAGAGCCTACAGCTGGACGGTGCCGTGGCGAGCCATCCCTCGGGCATTGCTTCCGTTCTCGATGTCAACGATGCCAAAGCTGCGCAGCATGAGGCGGCGCACCAACACTCCGATGCCGATGGTGCTCAAGTCGCTCCCCCGTTCGACATTTCGTCTTCAAGCCCTTTGGATACTTCTGAGAGATATACGCGTTCAAACCGAAAGCTAATATTTATTTTATCGACAGTTGTTGCGTTCGTCGCCGTTGCCATCCAATATGAATTGGGGCAAGAAATGTCGCGCAGAAGTACTGGACTCATAAGACCAGGTTGGGCTCGTCACCGCAAGGAGGGTTGGGAGAGGAAAGGACACGCTGGGAAATATATGTGACAATTGGTGGATAATGTATCTAATCTATATGCCGGTGCGAATGCGACTGCGACACATTTAATTGGCGGCATCGAATAGTAAGAAGTCGGCCCGGGTCCAGTCCGTCAAACGGCGAAGCAGTCACGGCTTCTCCCACCTCTTCTCAGGCCGCCATCTCGCCGTCTCTCTCACTGTTCCAGTGTTCCTCCCCGCCTTTTCAGCCCTCGCTTTCACTGCACTTCAAATCATTCGAACATGGTCATTCCTTCTATCCGCACGCCGCCTCTCACGAGCAGCTACGACTGGCCGTCTAGTTGCCTCGGTGGGGTGTTTGTTGCTCTCTCCCCTCCCGTGGTCGTAATGCCGTACTGAGCGCTCGAAAGCCGTTCGTCACCTTCCTTGAGTTCGTCTAACTGACGTCTGTTTTCAGTTATTGCGGGCATGTCTTGGACCATTCATGGGTTCGGTCCTCTGTTTATCGGCTTCGAGGTGAGTGTCGCCGCCGCGACGTTTCCATGTGCAGCTGACTAACTTCTCAGTTTACCACAGTTTTCGGACCACTGTCCGAAGGCTGGAGGGTATCGAGCGATGCTCTGTACTTCCTTCTTCGCCCTCGCCGTCGTCGCCGTCTGATGACTTAGGCCGCCCCCTCCTACCGTCGTTGCGGAGGTGCAGTGTGGTAAGCTGTGCAGGTCTTAATCTCTACCTTCTTAGCTTTGGGATCGCATTCGTCTTTGGCACCTCAATATCAATGCTCGGGAAATCCGAGTCCGTTTTCGGACGTCGCATTACCATCACGGCCTTGCAACATATTCCATATTCCAACACCCTACGAACCCCCAACGTGGGCCCTGGTTGATACAATGTCCAGAGTTTGGACCCATGCCAGGTGAGTGAACACTGTCATTTGCAGAGCGAGTGTCGCAAAGGCTTCGCTATACGTTGGAGCTGTTCCTTCAGTTTTACATCTGCCGCGCCGTCATTCCTCACTTAGTTGCTCTGCTGATATGGAAAAGAACAGAACTTTGCTGCACATTCTGTAGCCAATCATTCCCATTGCACCAAGTTCCAGTCGACGAAACTTAGGCCATCCGCTCTACGTTTTGCCCATTGGAGGCTGCTCACTAACCGAGTTCGTCCTTTCATATGGTTCCGCCGCGTTGGACTCGACAGACTCGTGCACCGAGTCCTGGGTCTCACCTCAGTTCGTTCACACCTCAGTTCCTGGTCCGACACGGTATCTATTTATTTAGTTTCGCCGCTCGCTCCTCCTATTCGCCCGCTTCGTTTGCCACCTGGTCAAAGTGTGCCTTGCACTAAAAGACGCGTGCTTCTTTTTTATCTCTTACCTTTTTCATGCACTCACTGAGATTAGTTTTCAACCCAACAACTCTGTAGATTGCACGCACACCGCTTGATATGTGCGATACCGGATAGTCGGTCCGCGGTGTCGCCGGTTTTGGCGGACATGTACTGAGCGGCTGACTCATGCCTGATGGTAAATTTCGTTCCGCTCTTTTACTAGCGTGCTAATAACGTATATCGCACTTTGGCAGCTCCGGGCGGTGACTCGGTTATGTGCGTGCGAGACGGTGGCTACACCCCGAGAAGTTGGCCTCGCTCTTCTTGAGTTACGCCTTGCATGTCCTTACTATTTCAAACGAGAAGCAGGTCCGACTCCTCTCGACTTGTCTTTGCGATTACACGCACCGCTCACATCCACGCTGTCAGAATATATGGTTCAATCTCTACGCTGGGCGATTGCCTCAACAAGTTAAAAAGCGCGTCGTTCCTATACATTAACAAACTGATAGAGTTTGTTTCCCTTCGCCATCTCCTACTCCTCGTCAACGATCCCAGGATAAACGGGCAGAGGAGTCATGGACAAGGCGTTCGGGGCTACCGGAGCCCAGCCGGTTTGGGTGTTGTATCGGTTATTGAACACTTCTGTCTTCAGCTCCTGTCTCCAGTACAGTGCAGGCCTATCGCAATGTCGGCTAGGGCTGTGGTGGAAGCCGTCGGGAGAGTTGGGGAAAAACAGGCCTGGTTGACCCCCAACGCGGTCAGTGGCACGGCCCCCAGTGGTTCTGTTTGTGGTGATGCTTGTATCGTTGGTTAGCCCAGACGTCAATACATATGGTCGCGGACTCACTGGATATATATAGCTCTGGCGACAAGGCCCACGACGATCTTGAGCCCACTATGATCGCGGATTAGAATTGGTAGTGTGGCAAGCATGGGAAGTGAAACACTAACATGTCCGCAAGGATCCTGAGCAATTGGCTGACAATATTGATACCGACAGAGAGCATTTTGTAGTGGTGATGTCTGTGATATGTGGATACGATGTGGTGGGCGGTCAAGGTAGGCTGAGGTGCACTGGGCAATATTCTCCGATATTTATGGACGTTCTAGTGCGCGCACGCGACGGGAAACTTGGGCTATCGCGAGGCCGCAATCGTGATGGAGAGTTGTCAGAGACGAAGCGGTGGCACAAAGGAAACAAAGAACGAGCCTCGAAACATAGCGTTCGATCGTCTCGTGTGCAGCTTATTCACACCACAGCCTGATTTGGCGCAGTCACGCTGACCACGTGCTGCCCTTTGATGACAATGGCGGTTTTGTCGAATATCTACTTCCATCACCTGTAGGCGTTGGCGTTCAAAGACGTTTTCCCTCTCATGTACCGTTTCCGAAAGGCATCTGGCATTCCGTTAACGGCCTCTCTGTTCCGCATAGGCCAGCCCGAAGCTATAGCGTTCACTACAACTAGTGCTTGTGCGTTGACCGTGGCCAATTGCTATCCACTGACTTACCCCCCCGTCAGCACCCGCTGTCCCCAACGAGTCAGGTCGAGACCAGGAGGCCGCTTCTCCTGTGGCCGTTCTACCACCGGTGCGTGCAGTAATGTATTGCGCCAGTAATGTTATTGCCTGACAAACGGACCCCAGGATCCACCCAAGGAAGAGACCTCAACGGGGGGATCCAAGACGCGCGACCTTGCTAACCTCACCCCCAAAAAGGGCAGCAAAGAACTTTTCGTCTTTGTGAGTTCACTAGACTTACTGCAGAAATTCGCCATCCTCATGACTTCTCTCTCTGCCTACAGCACCCGCAACTCTGGCTTTCCAAAGCTCTCTTGTTACTCTGCTGCCTTTTGGTCGGCTCTTACCTTTCCAATATTGTCCGCTTCGCAGAGCGACAACTGGCTTGTACCCTCCCCTCTCAAATCACTTGGTCTGGAAGGCAGTGCGATTGGCATCATGCTGCCTTCTCACGTATCATTCTATTTGGTTATGGCCATGCCTCCTTGAACGCGGGTGCAGTGGTGACGCCAAAACTAACAACATTAGGTATCGATTCGGTGCCACCATCTACGGTTTTAAGTAACACGGCAGGGGCGTGTTGGTCCTTTCGTGGCAATTCCGGGACGTTCGGCATTGCCCTCGACACGCCAAATGTCGTACCTTCTCACGTCGTGATACATCACCGGCCCTTCAATTCGACAACCGCTCTGTCTCGCGCTCCTCGCCAAGTCACGGTCTGGGGTCTGGTAGATGGGGAAGCGAACATGAAGGTCTTTTCCCAGTCCCGGCATTCGTTTACTTCTACCCTCGCAGGAGTACCACGCCTAATATCGAAGGAAGGCACATTTTTACCATTGGCCGAGATCGATTTTGACATCACTGCCCGATCCCTACGCCAAGTCTTTCCTCTTTACAGTGAGGCTCTATCGTTAGGTATTGACTTTGGTGTTATCGTTTTTGACATTCGCAGCAACTGGGGTGCAGAGATTACGTCGCTTTGTTCTGTCCGCGTTTATGGACATACGGTACTAGTAGATTGACATAACAGACGCGCTTCGATAATTACAGTAACATGAACATCGTTTGGTGGCAAGCGACGGGCAGAGTGCTCGTGCCTATGCAGGATGATAACCGCCATATGCCCGTCAAGAGTCGAGGAGCACGCAACGAACGGGAACGGGGTAACACAAGCGCCCCGAGGTACATCAAGGGACACGAGAACAAAAGAACGGGATATAAAATTGTTGATCTGAATTTAATGTCGCTACCCATTTTCCAGCGCCGCCCACGTTGCTCTAGGGGTAGCATCGTGCCTCTTTCTTTCCTGTATGCATAGTGTGGCTGACTGAGACTACTTTGCAGTTCGGAGCTTGTGGTACCCGTAACAAAGGGGAATAGCGCCCGTAATTGACAGCACGTATCACCTCGTGCCAGTTACTGTACCGCCGAATAAGTCTTGCCTGTGGCGGCTGCATAGCGTACTGACATGTCGACCTCGGGATCATCTCCAGTTTCGACCTTCTCAGCGACTCGTATATCTCAGCGCCTAGGTCCTAGGAAGTGCAACAACCCGCAATAATTGATCGAGCGTGCACAACGAATCGCGGCGTAGCGGCTTTCATGAACCCTGGCCTCAAGGCGCCCCTTCTGTCTTTGACGCTTATTGTCGATGTCCACGCCTCTGGGCGTCTCAAAACTTTTCACATAGGTGCTCCACTTTCTGAAGCGTGGCATACGTAAGATAGTACTCGAAGTGCGGTCACGATTGGCCGTCTGATTGTCTCGGTGAGGGAGTTCGCTGTCTACCTCCCCCCTCCCGTGGCCTTGACGCCGTACTGAATGCTTGAAAGCGATCTGTCGCTGTCTTTTCTGAGCTGTCGAGGTGTCTTACTCTGCTCATGGGGTCCGGCCCTCTGTCCTCGGCATCGAGGTGAATGCTGTCGCCGCCTTTTTTCCGTGTACAGCTAACATCTCCAACTCTCTCAAACCATCACCGTCCGTCAGACCCTCGCTCTCAGGCCCAGGCAGGAGGCATGGAGCGGCCCTCCGCCTCTCCCGAGTCGTGCTAAGCAACAGGAAAGTGGAGCATAGCGGGAGTGATGTGACGCCGCTCTGCACCGCGCCGAGCTGTCTATCGTTCGCTCAAAGCGCCTGCGGTATGGCCCTCGCCGCTTAGTGGACACAGTGACGTCAAATACGTGGTATTAATATAGTTGACTTACCGGCTTTCGCAACATCCCTGGCGATTCCCAACGCTTCAATGCCTGATCGTGGCCGTGGCGGCATGTTATGGATAGGTCAGTGTCCACCATCCTTATATCTTCGTGTTTCCGTCGCGCCTCCTCTTTTCCCTGATCCGTCCGATTATTCCGAACACCACGAACTCAGCGTGGTCCCATTTGTATAGAATTGCCACGCGGCCTTGCAACAAAGGCGTCTTTGAACAAACACGACATACACAAAGGAACTGGTGTATTTAAGGTATCTCGTTCGACCTAGCTCTTGACTTTCCCCCAGCTTCCCCCCCCATCAATACTTCCACGTCTCCAACTGTCCATTCCGACCTTGTCCCTCAGCGTTGCCTAGGTTAAATCCCCCGACCGGTTCCAGGTACGTCGTGCCCCGCGCTTGTCTCGGGTCTAAGCACTCATTCGCAATGCTTTAGAGTGTGGCATTGGGCTTACCGTTCACGCGTCACCACCAACACGGCCACAAGTGCTGCCATGCCCGTGTATCGCCACATCCCTATTATACGGGCCTATCCTTATCCTTTCCCTGTACGCTTGACTGTCGTCATGACTCACCGAGCGGCGGAGCGCGAGGTTCACCCCGAAGTCGGGCCTACTGCTGGCATTTGTCCAGGACACCTGTCAAACAACCAGGTGAGCGTTTTACCGAGATTCGATTTGACGAAACAGATGGCTCACCTCCTCTCGACGTACGCGCATTTCTTTCGCTCAGGTCAATGGCGACTTGCCTTTTGAAAGGGTATGCATCTCTTTGAGAATGGTTTGTGGCTTTCTGCTTACCGGTCCATGCAGAAGAGGAAGTTCACCGGAGTCGAGGATAATGCTCGTCACGCAAAGCGACCGAACATGGATACTAACACCGGACAAACTAGTCCCGTCTACGAAGTGAGACTGATCATTATTGTTCCGGGCTTGACTAACGCACGCTAGTTAAACTTACCTGGTCCATCGGGGGTCACGGCACCCAAGACGGAACCTGGTGATGCCACTGATACGACGAGTGAACTTTCCAAGACAAAGGACAACCTTCGCGCCGCCCTTATCGAGAATGAAGGACTACGTGCCCAAATCCTCGATTTGCAAACTAGAATCGAACAAGTCCAAGACCGCTTGGGCGACCTTCAAGAACTGGCGGATACGTTGAAAAGGTTTGCAGGTGATATGATGGCCGATGTTAGCGAATAGGTCATGACATATTGGTACCAGGAGGGTGGTTGAGCTCTACTTAAATTTCTCGAATTTCACGTCATGCCTCTCTTTGTCTTGTGAGCGTATCATACAATATAGAATGTGTCTCCGTACTTGTTGCGGTCTTTGTGCCCTTTTCTGTCGATCACTTATATCTTGCGCGACGTGTTTCTATAATTCTCTTCCATTTCGCCTGCAGGGTCCGTTCATGTACTGTGAGAGGTCAAGTTCAGAGACCTGTCGTGGCTTTCGCATGTAACTTATGTTTGCAGTCCTCACTTCCCTCCAAGCTGACGTACCCCGCACGCGGCTGTGGCCCTTCGATTCATTTGTCACTCTGCATGGAAACACAGACTGACGTCTTTTCAACGACGTTCCATCCCTAGCGTCACATCTCTCTCTCGTCGTGCGTCATCCCTTCTATTACTGCTGGCCTCTCTCCGCACGTGGCTGGCAGGTGAGATCGTCAAAACGTCGCTCGACTCGACATATGCGCGGGACTCGCACTGCGTTGGTGAGCATACATCGTCCCGGGTAGGGACTGTATAAGTAGCACAACGGGATTGTCCCGCCGTGTTTTTCGTCAGGTCCTACCTGCACTGGCACTCATGTCGCTGCCAACACCCAGTCTGGTCGTTTTCATTGGCTGCGCCACGTTGGACAACCTGTTGCCCAAACCCTTTCAGTTTCGTTTACGACACCACTTTCACCTGTTCTGACACCTCCGCGACCAACAACGAAGGAACAGGAAGTTTTCGTTGTTATGAATGCCAAACGGCATAGCGTCATTATACCGGGAAATAATAACAAACCTTCTCTCTCACACACAGGTGATCGCTTTTCGCCCCGACCGCAACAAACGCAGTCCAGAGTACAACGTCGGCGCCTTTCACGTTTTGGGTGAGATTACACGCGTACGAGATTTACGTTTCCCCACAGTCAAGGACTAAACGTGAGACCTATCTTTATCAGATGAAATCTCTCCCAATGGAGACAGAAGACGACGTGGCTGCTACGGGAGATCCGATGGCTATCGTCGACGGTATCCCTTTCGTAATCTACGCTTGCCATGCACTGCTGGAGGGGAGGCAAGGGACGACCTCGCCGTCCGCTGTTGATCGGATCTCGAGAAAGTGCGTCCCGAACCTGAAGCTATTGTTGCCTTCACCGGCCTCCTGCACAGTTTCGAAAGCCATCCGTTTTCCAATGACGGCAACATGATATACATCAAAAAGGAGCCGCCTCCTCTTGTTCCTCCGAAGAAAGTACTCTCAAACGGCAAGGTCAAAATCGTGTTGCGAAAATCAAACAGAATGCTCTTAAACAACCGTCCCCATCCATTTCACAGACAGTCTCGGGCAAACGCAAAGCAGTCCAATCTGAGGACGAAGTAAACGAAACCGTTTCCCCTTCTACGAGTGAGCACATTTGAAAATTGGTGAGTGTGTGTGCCATTCCGCACGCCTCCCTAGCTAGTAGCTACTTCTTTCTTTTCGAAAACCCGCAAAAAAAACACCTTCCTTCTCTGCTGCGTTTGAAAGACTGCGATTTGTCTCTCCATGCATACACCGTCCCCAATTATACTTTTCGGCTCTTTGTACCTTACCTCACCGCAGTACGCGCGCCCTTATGATTTGCCCAAATGCCCAAATTCGCCTGCTTTCAAACTTGGAAACAAAAATTGTGACCGGAATTGGTTACCGGATAGCCGGTCTACTTTTGGCGGCATGGCGGCACTACCACGCTGAGCGGCTAACCAAGCCAAGAACCAAGCGGCTAACTCTAGCTTGGCAGATTGCTCTGCTTTCTTGTTCGCCACGTCACTAGGTAATGTCACTAGGTAATAGGATGGCGCGGACGGCTTGAATAAGCTGGAAAACTACTGCTGGGCGAGAAACGAGGTTAGCCGCTTCGTGCTTCAGCTGAGCGGCTAACCTTGCTTGACCGCAGTTCCAATCGGAGTGTAAAGGCGTAGAGATCGGCTCCCACACGCTCCTGATTGAGACATAGCCGCTTGTCTCCATCTGTCCGCATGTCATCTGTCCGCATGTCGCCTCTCACGAGCAGCTGCGACATCGCCGCTTGTTCAGTGTCTCGTCCTGTCCGCACGCCGCCTCTCACGAGCAGCTACGACTGGCCGTCTAGTTGCTTCGGTGGGGTGTTTGTTGCGCTCTCCCCTCCCGTGGTCGTAATGCCGTACTGGGCGCTCGAAAAAAAAAACGTTCGTCACCTTCCTTGAGTTCGTCTAACTGACGTCTGTTTTCGGTCATCGCGGGCATGTCTTGCACCATTCATGGGTTCGGCCTTCTGTTTATCAACTTCGAGGTGAGTGTCGCCGCGACGTTTCCATGTGCAGCTGGCATCTAACTTCTCAGTTTACCACGGGTTTTGGACCACTGTCCGAAGGCTGGAGCGTATCGAGCGATGCTCTGTACCTTCCTCTCCGCCGTCGCCGTCTGATGACCATTAGGCCGCCCCCTCCTACCGTCGTTGCGGAGGTGCAGTGTGGTGAGCCGCTCAGGGGGGCCTTTGGCTCTCGCCCTGGCGCCGCTGGGCCATGGGTCAGAGCGGCCGGTCCTGCTGCCCTTTGCGAGCAACCGCAAATACTCGCCAGGGTGTCAAGATCAGTCCCGTCTCCACGTTTCCATGTACAGTCAATGGTCTCTGTATTCTCCCCAGTAACCACCACCCGGGAAGTCCTTGTCTTTAGGATTCCTGGTCTGCGATGTCGCCCGGGCCTAAACGGACATGACAGCAAACCATATGCTGGCCCTTTTCTCGCTTGTGATGAAAACGCTAGGTATTGGCGGCCCTAGTGAGCTTTGAAGCACTTTCTTTCCGTTCGTATCATTCCCATCTCCTTGGTAACATTCCCCCGTGGCTCTAGTGGGACGATTATTCTGCGCAACTTCGTCGACCAATTAATTTTTTGATCGATAGATGAACAATATACGTTTTTTTTCAATGATTACAGTGCCTTGGACAGGAAGATCATCACATCGACACTGGTCCCTTGTCAGACTTTTTCTTTTTTCTTTCTTTTCCCACAGCCTATCAACTCGTCGGTGGCTCCCATAGTGTCGCTTCATCTCAGCATCCATCCAAATTTTCTCCTGCACAACTATCTATCGTTTTCTAACTGGAACCATCCACAGCCTTGGTTGGATCTCAAGTTGGATCTCGTCTGCGGCTGTTCGGATAGTCACGTGGTCACACGAGCCGCGTCCTTTGTGAATGCCACCGCTAGCGTCTACTCGTCTCACTATCGCTTTCTGCACGCTTGCTACATTGAACTTTGCTATGTCCGAGTTGACGATGAATCGTCTTGCTAATCCTTCAAGCCACAACAACCCCAGTAGTCGTGGACATGAATGCTGCAATATGATAGGTTCGGCTCGTTACTTCATCCTTCGCGTTAGTGCAGGTTCTTTTGACCCTTTTCCGTGGCCCAGAAACGACAATTTCGGGTTTCGAGGAAGCTCTTGTAGACTGCTCTCAGTGTCAGCTACCCTCATCCCGTTTCCCTGGTATTATGCCTTATTCTCGATGAACAGGCCTCAAAATTGTCAAGGACGCCAGACCAAAGATTTTAGCAATTTGCTGTCCGGAGGATGACTCTGAATGTTATGCTTTCAGAGGAGTGCGTCTCTTTGCAGACCGCTCGTGTTCTAGCCGCGCTAATGCACGGCTCACCGTAGAAACTACGGGATGAACAGGAACGACACTCAGCAACGCGCTCCTTGTTGGAGAAGCTGAGTCTGGAGCTTGAAACATACAAAAAGGGTTTGGAGAAGGCCGAAAAGGAGCGAGCCGAGGCGTTGGTATACAGCGCAGAAGTCGAGGCACTGAGGGAGAAGCTTTCAGCGAAAGAGCGAGAACTGCTTGACTTGTACGAAGAACTTTCTCAGCGGGAGCGGGATCTAGGACTGCAAGATAAGCTGAGGGAAGGGTCGTCTCGCGGAGAGACACCCCGAAAACGCAGCAGTAAGTTCGATGTTCCCGCTATCGTGATTCGGTTTTATTGAGGAGTCCAGGCCGTGCAGACACTATTTTGCCGAATGGGCAGTCTTTTGCACAAGAGGTGGCCCAGGTTCATCGCCGCGAAGACCTACAACGAGAACGCGTCTTATTGGTGCGGCTCTGCCACTTCTCAATCCTAATAGTGAATAACGTGTGGAATAGGATGCGCCACAGAGAGAACTCCAGTCATTGACCGAGGACGCCAATTGTGATCGTGTCGAAGTTGGGGAAGCAGACGCGTTTGAGACATCTCAACGCGAGTTGCATGATATCGGTAAGCGGTTTTTTTGCGGCTCAGTGGACTTGATAGGTCGATTAATGGTTGATTTAGATATATCTCTCATGCCGAGTGAGCAAATGGTGGAAGAACGCTGGGCCGTGAGCCCACGGTTGGGCGCCGATATTAACGTTGATAACGCCGGGCTCCAAAGTTATAACTACGCGGCGGTGTGTCCACAATCGGACGGTGTTGCCATTCCCGACGCAATTGAACCTGAACAAGTGTCGCCCCAGGCAGTGGGCCAGCAATCACACGACATTCCCCATCTCATTACAGCTGGTCCCAAGATCATGCCCCAGCAGGTTGGCTCTCATTTGGAGATCGTCGGCGATGTCATGGCGGGCCATCCCTCGGACAATGTTTTCGTTCCTGATGTCGAGGCGGCGCACCAAGCCGCGGCCCCCTCGGGCTACTTTTCTTCTTCAAACACAGTAGGCCAGCAACCGAACGACATCGCTGGTCCCAATACAGATGGCCCCGAGATCGTACCCCAACAGGTTGACCCGGATTTGGACACCGTCGGCGATAACGGCAGTACCGGATTTGTACAGCACCATACGGAGAGCCTACAGCTGGACGGTGCCGTGGCGAGCCATCCCTCGGGCATTGCTTCCGTTCTCGATGTCAACGATGCCAAAGCTGCGCAGCATGAGGCGGCGCACCAACACTCCGATGCCGATGGTGCTCAAGTCGCTCCCCCGTTCGACATTTCGTCTTCAAGCCCTTTGGATACTTCTGAGAGATATACGCGTTCAAACCGAAAGCTAATATTTATTTTATCGACAGTTGTTGCGTTCGTCGCCGTTGCCATCCAATATGAATTGGGGCAAGAAATGTCGCGCAGAAGTACTGGACTCATAAGACCAGGTTGGGCTCGTCACCGCAAGGAGGGTTGGAAGAGGAAAGGACACGCTGGGAAATTTTTGTGACAATTAGTGGATATCACGTTGCGCACACGCCAACCCATCCTCATTGACTCGTGGAATTTGGTTCAGGCATCAGATCGCTCAACTACGACTCATATTTCATTCTGTTCTATCCCAAACATCTCCGCCGTCTCCCGATGTCGTTACGTACCCTCTTCACATCTTGCTCAATGCTACCGGCACTCAAGTTACACATGGCGTGACCGGGGCCAGCTTGGTGACCAAGACATCCCCGCCTTTAGGTGATCGTGGTTGCGAACAGGACTTTTTATTACGTCAGTTAGAGATCTCTCGGCCACTCAACGTCGTGTTCGGCGATCTGTTATCAATTCGGGGCACCAGACTTAGATACGCGACATAATAGCGCTCACTTCGGCTTTGCTTACCGACTTTCCCGGGCTACACAAACGGGCGCAAACTCGACTCATCTCTCCTTCACCGCTCCTTTATCACAACGTCTACTATGCCTCTCAAAAAAATTGTTCTCGGTTCGCTCTATGCATCGCGCCCGCTCAAGAGGGTATTTATAATACATCGCATTCAAGTCCACTATGACCTCAAGTGCCTCGAAAAGAGTCGCGTCGAAATCGCCAAAGTGAGGTACGTGCTTATATTCCCTCTTTAACGTGCCTCCGACGCTGACCAGCGCTGGAAGACCGACTGGGTGGCATGGGGAGAGCGGGGCGGCGAAGGAGGGGGGCCACCTCACGGTGGACTTCCTTGCGCCGGATCGGTCCCATATAGTGACCCAACATGTATACCCTTCTTCTGAGGCGTATGGCAGGTGCGACTCTTTTTATATTTCATTTCCTGTGCTAATATTTATCTCTATCCTAGTGGTGGGGCGGAGGTCAAGTAGTTTAGTAGGGTAGCTGGATAGGATGCTGTTGAATTGTTTTATGTTTTATCGGCCTCCGTATACAACTCATCCCCCTCGTCTTCGCCGTCGCCAGCGCATCACCAGCGCCGCCTTTGCCTTCGACGACGACGCCGACACGACGCGACACCGACGCGACGGCGTGACGCCGACACGACGACGCGTCGACACGATACGACGCCGACGCGACGACATGATGACACGACGACACGGAGACTCAACGACCCGTCGACGTGACGTCGACACGATACGACGCCGACGCGACGGCGTGACGCCGACACGACGACGCGACGACATGATGACACGACGACACGGAGACTCGACGACGTGACGTCGATAAGATACGACGCCGACGCGATGACTATGAGGGCAGGGGTAAGAACAGCGGCGGGCTTATAGTACGGTTTTCGGTTTATAAGTACTCATGGGATCATCTCTCCTGTATTAGTAGTGTAGGTTTTCACAAGAATGACAAGTCGCTGGCGATGTTCTCAAGTTATCGGAAGCCGAAGTTTTCACCCCTCCGGAGAGTGAGGGGGCGATGTCACGTGACTCAAGTCGTCGAACTGATACGGTCCTCCTCCCATGGTCACCTTGCTCTGCAAGGTCCATCTCGGAATTACTAAGCAATCCACAAGCTGACGAATAGAATCACCCCTATTGCAGGTTTTGCTTCGTGCACATCGGTTTCATCATATGAATTATGTTTCTTTGTTTCTTTGTCGCTTCCAATGCGGCACCTGGGCAGTACTATATCATATCTGAGGACTGATATCGGGCACACTGCTCACACAATGTATCACAGTCTCTCCCATTGCTTGATGGACAAATTCATTTTTGTTTCCCAATTGGATACAATAATCCCAAACTGGTCATTCAGTTTTCCTTCATTTGCTTTGTGCGCCGGTGTTTGCCCATTCTGTTTCCTTTCTTTGTTTTTCTCACACTTGCGTTCGCACATCTGTGCATTACTGAGATGTTGCTGGTGACTGGTTTCATGCAGACGACTTGCAAAACGCTTGACAATCCCCTGGCACTGTTCGTAAAGAATTTCATCTTTCGGTTTGGCTTCCGGTATAGGAGTCGTTTGATCGGATCTATACCATATAATATCTATCCTTTTTTTGTTCACGCAGAATTGGCAGCCTCACGCCTATGCCACACGTTCATACTGTCTTGTAGCTCATGTCATTGTCACCAAACATACAATCTCCGTTACAAGGTTTAACCATGGATGAGATGGAAGAAACATTACGACCTGCTCTGTTTTCTCCTGCTCAAAAATGTTCTCGTGCCACCATGGAAGATGCGATCTTCCTCTTGCCCACTGAACAGCAATCTGTTTTCAAAGAGAGAGCACGTACCAAGAGACAGAGATTGGAAACAAACATGAATTCCTCCTTCCACATTAGCCCACTCCCGATCCCTTCTTTGAAACTGTGTCACCGGACACCCAATGTGCACGTATTACTAAATTTATACACGCCACAGGACGCAACACAATCACAATGTTGACTTGTGCCATTTGCGCTGGCCTTTTTTTGCCAACGAAGTGCAACCAGTCGAACTCTCTCACCTTCGACAAAAACAAAAACTTTCACTGAGGAAATCTCACCCAGCCCACGTCCTTACTGACGGCATGCTCCTTGAACAAAAGGACAATTCATTAGGTAGACATGAAAATGGAACACCTTTTGCCAATGTTTGTAGTAGCTGCGTACGTGACCTTAAAAAAGACAAGACACCGTCGTTGTCTTTGGCCAATGGAATGTGGATCGGAGAAGTCCCCCCCCCTTTTGAACATCTTCACTCTACCTGAATGAATTCTTGTTGCGCGATACTTTCCTGCCACATACATCGTCAAACTGTATCCCAAGAAAAAAGGAGCATGTAATTGGTCATCAGCAGGTATGCAGAGTGGACTACGAGGGAACGTCTCTACATATCATTTGAATACGAATGATATCGCCCATTTGACTGACATGCAAAAATTGCCGCCCTCGTCCCCCATTCTCGCTGCCACTATTGGTATCACCTTCGTTGGACCTAAAAACCTGCCCGAGAAAACCAGTCGAAGCGCAAGGAAGAGGAACACTTCACCTCCACATGATACTCTGGCTGTGTGGCTCTGTCACCACGGAAAAAATGAAGGAATTATTAGCAATGGAACAATTTAGGAACATGATTGCCAGTTTCATATCAGCTGACATCCATGCACACATTCCCAATGTCCCAGGTGTAGCTGTCTTATATCCATTCCCCATGAACGTGCGGTCACTTTCTCATGACCTATTGATCCACATCCACAAACACCTGAATATGAGGCGGGTGTAAAGTGGCCATCACAGCTAACTCACTCACAATGCCGTAAACCGTGCAAAATACTTTCCCTTGTGACCCCGGTTGCCGGCTTATTCGCACAAGCGGCTTAAGGATTGCCCAGTTTCATGGGGGAAAGGAAAGAAATCATAGAGCAAGGTTTGAGACAACAACGTTGTCCCCTAGTGACCATTTCGGTTTTGTTATAATAACTCATTGACAATACCAATGAAATATATTAATTTTTCAATGGAGACACATTATATATTGTTATAATAACTCCTTGACAAATACCAATGAAATATATTAAAATTTTTCAATGGAGACACATTATATATTGTTTAATAAAATGTTCCCCAAAAAAATCTAGGAAAAATTGTGATACCTCATATATGATTTTGTTATGGTCTTTCTTCACGAAACATGATGCCAAAATTAAAAATATTACTTCTAAAAAAATGATGATTTAATATTATAGTCAAGTTAAAATTTCACCATCCAGAATTGTGTTAATATAGCTTTGACTACTTGCCATTGTCTTTTCATGTGAAATATTTAGGCAGATGGGAAAAATATTCTAGCATTTTCTCATGTCATTTACACCTGGAAAAAATTATTTGATTTGCATTTTTAAAACCTATTTTTAATTGAAACATATTAGCAAAACAACAATTTATTTGACACTAAGGTATATGACAAAATTGGTATCAATAAATAAAATTCCAGCTTCATTTTGTGAAGTAAATTTAGCTTAATTATATGGAGTCATTATTCTTAGATTTGTATCATATAAATTGAAGGAAATTTTATTGCCTTTTGTCACAGATATGTCAAGATTTTGTGAGCAGTAAAAGCAAGATTTCCATCCAGTGTGGACAGGACGATAGAGGTTCTGTGCTCGCTTTGCCTTGGGTGCGAGTGATGGAGGCTGTGGCACGTACGGAAACGGACCCGGGAGGAAATCACAGAGGCTGACTTGACTGCCACCACAATCTTTCCCGGTACAGCAATACAGGGTTGTATATCTACGAACTGGACACGGTCAGTGATAATCGCTGAGTTGCCCAGGCAATAAGTGGGTTAGTACCTTCCTCAGAGGCGTCACCCAGGTAACTTGCAAACTCGGCGTGGAGACAGCCTGGGTCTTTCACAAGCTTAAGAGATGACAGTGGTGCTCTCTCGCGCCGCTGTGCATGAGACCTCAGCTGGCCACGAGGGCGATCGGGGTCAGAAAGGTCGCCTTCACTATACTCGCTGAGAGAGAGTTCATGGACCCATGGCTCGTGAAAAATGATAAAGAAGGCATGATCGTCTGAGTTTCGAAGAGCACGACCAGCATGCTGCAAGGTGTCAACAGTTGTCCCAGGGAGACCAACTGTACACACGATTTTGACGTCTGGAAAATCGACACCCTATGAAGTATTGGGCTCAGGTCTACAACGAAGAGGAAGTAGTACTTACAACAGACTGGCTTGATGTCGCAATGAGGACGCGACATGTTCCCGAGGGTGTGGTAAAGGCCTCGTGGGTAGCCTCTAAATACTTTGACGACATCTTGCTGTGATAGTGCTTGACAATACCCTTGTTTGAAGCCAGGGTGGAAGGCATGAATCTAAGTGACTGGAGATCTGACAAGCGAGCCCCTTGTTGTCGACGAAAATAAGAACCTGAGGTTGAGCGGCCATGGAAAAGGGAACTGCCAGAAAGCACTCGTAGTTACAGAGGTCTTCTATGCTGTTGACGACTTCATGGGTAGCATACATAGTATTTGGGCGGTTTGAGGAGACGTGGATAGAGACGTAGCCTGGCTTCAGTAAGCGCTTTTCGATACAACTCCGGATATGCGGCGGCAGTGTTGCAGAGAGGAATGCCCATCGTACACTCGCCGGGAAGATAGCTCGTAACTCATCCAGACGACCCCAGGCAGGGCGAAAAGCGTCCAGACCATAGTGTGGTAGACCAGCCGTGTAAACGTTATGTGCCTCGTCGACAACAATGCGCGCAAGATGCTTCTGAAAAGAGCGGTTACGGAGTAACAGGGCCAGACGAGGCAAGTGCCCTTCGCGAGACTTAAAAAGCTGTTCCACTGTCACGATTAAGACTCGAGCAGTCCCTGGAGTTCGCTTCCCATTGTTCCAGATGTTTTCCTAGAGAGCTATAAGATTGTGGACGCTGATCATAACAAGAGAAATCCGACACACGGTCCACCAGGCGTCTTCTCTGGGGGTGTCCTCATTTATCACGACCGTAGGAATACCATACCAGGTATTGAAACCATTCTCTTGAGTGACCTGGAGGCGCTTCAAGGGTGAGATAACCAGAGTTACAAGCTTTTTTTCCGGAGCATCGAGAAGAGTATTGAGTACAATGGGCAGTGTCTTGCTGCTTCCCGTCCCAGCAGAAACCAAGGCGTCCTTCTTGTGTTGATCGGCAAGCACGACCCTAAGCTGCATCTCACGGGGTATTTGCATGGAGTTTGTCACACAATAGCACATGAGGGCGACACGGTAGCATAGGATTTTGTCCTCTTTGGCAAGCCCATCCAAGAAAGCCACAGGTAGCTGCTCTAGGAGACAAAGAGTTGAAACCAGTTGAATAAGCTCGTCAACAGAGCAGCTCCGCAGAGACTGAAGGCGTTCAGAGAGTACAGGAGCAGTATCAGTCGATACTAGTGATGGTAAGGTTCGGTCCTGAACCTCGGTTCAAACCTGAACCAAACCAGTCCAAACCCCAATTTTGGGTTCAGGTTCAGCTGTTGACCTGAACCGGACCAATGGTTTGGTTTGGGGTTCAGCAAATTCCTGAAACTGGAGAACCAGTTCTGAACCGGTTCTGAACCAATGAACCATTGAAAATATATAAAAGAATTAGGCACTCAAACCAAAATCAAAAAGTGTTCTATTTAGTGAATAGCACGGGTTTATGTACTGTGCCAGTGCAGGTTCGGCCTGGGGGTTTGGGTGGGTACAGATGGGTACCCTCACCCATAGTCACAGGTCATGGGTTTCACCGGGCACGTAGGTCGCCGGACCAGACGCTGCTGCAACATGTCAACGGACTGCCATTGTCATCCGACTTGGATCCGACGCTCACTGGCAGTGCTCATCGACTGCGTTCCTTGGCCCAGGGAACCCTCAATTTAAAGAAGCTAAGTGTTTTTTCTTTGTCTGATCCTTTTAGATAACTAACTACAATGTTTTTCTTTCTTTCTAGGTTCCAACCACGTTCTTGGCACTGCCTCCACCTCACCCCGTGCCAGCCTGCACTGGTACCACTGGCACCACCTTGGCTTGCAAGTGCCCATTCCACCTTCTTATGCTTATGGCACGCAAGAGCTGCTATGCCCCACCGCAACACTACGACACCGGCATGGCGTGCCTCACTATGATGACAGCGACACCGCCACGACGCTACGACAGCAACACAGTGTTGCAATGCCACGACACTACGACAGCAACACGGCGTCGCAACGCCACAATGCTACGACAGCAACACGGCGTCGCAACACCACAATGCTACGACAGCAACATGGCATCGCACCGCCATGACTGTGACACAGTGCCACAACACACGACTGCAATGCAGCACCTCAACACCACAACTGCAACATGGCACTGCAATGCTACAACAGCGATGCAGTGCCGCGACACTACAACAGTGACACAGTGCTGCGACGCTACAACAGCGACACGGCGCCACGACGCCATGACTGCAGCACAGTGCCACAACACTACAACAGCGACACGTAGTGATTGGCTCGGGTCACCCCCCGGTATTTTTGGAGCCACCTGTACCTGACCCGGACAAAACCCGTACCCGTGATGAGGGGTACGGGTTTTCTCGGGTTCAGGTGCGGGGTCACACGGGTCACGTGGGTACTGTTGCGTTTGAGCCCCTGGAGTACCCCCGCAAGGAGGATAGCCATGCATACAGCGTCACAACCAAGGAAGAGTTGCTGGACTGGCTGAAGAATGATGATCGGACACACCATGACGTGAGTCCCTCACCGGAGTAGAGGAGTGGAAGACGGCCATCACGTGACCCTGGCATGTGGCCTGGCTCGACTTGTCCAGAAGGGTCCGGATGAGCTTGTGCCCGGACCAGCCAATAGCATGTGATGCAGATTGTGACTTGTGACTGATGTGACTGCTGACCGATGATTGACCGAGAGCCTTATGCCATTGGATACTCGTATTCGGGTTCGTGGCTGTGTATTAGGGTTGCTGGGCTTCAAAGCTCCATCCCTTGTGTATAAGTAGAAGGACGTCTGCATGTAGACTCCTTAGCTTTGATATCTTGAGGAATACCTTCCCTTTCCTGCGCCTTAGCTCCTAGTCCCTGTGTGTGTGCTTGCCTCTTCGCCGTTATCAGCTTTCCGCTATAAGTCATACGCCGACTTCTTCCTTATCATTCTCGACTTCTGCATTGCCGTTGCCTCTGTTTGGCCTCAACCCTCAGCAAACCGGTCCCTAATCCAAGTCAGATTGATACATCCTGGAAGGAACATAACAGGTACGAAAACCCATGCAGGGTTTTTGAGTCATATGTGTACAGGTGTACACATACACACCAAATTTATTGATCTTAAATACACTACTACAGGTAGTACTACAGGGGAACATGAACTTGTCTGACTGGGGATCGCGTGTGAAGGATGACATGGCAAGTTGACAGGTGGTGTCGAAACGGCGCCAATGGGGTGGGGTTGAGGTGGGGTGAATGGGTAGGTGGCGCCGGTGTCGAAGAGGTGGTGGGGGCTGTGTCAAGATGGCACCAGTGCAAGTCGGGGTGTGCGGCGCTGTCGTAGCGGAGTCGGGTGGCCATGTCGAGGTGGCAGCGGCATGGCAGGGTCGAGGTTGTGGGTGGTCGTAGCCGGGTCGGTGTGGTCAAGGGGTGTTGGCAATGTCGAGGTGGCAAAGTCAGGGTCAAGGAGCAGCGCGTGCAGGTGTGGGTGTGGTGGTGTTGAGGTTGCAGCGAAGGCGTTACGCTTGCAGGAGCAGGAGGTCCTGCCTGGTTGAAATGAGTAAGACAAAAAAAGTGAAAAAAATAAAACTCATCTGAGTGGGGCCAAGTGCCGCAAGACGGCGACAACGGGATGGGCCTGCATACACATGCGTGAGCGAAAGGTTGAAGGTGGGAGCAGCAGGTGCGGCGGGTTGGGCACTCACATGCCGTGAGGTGCGAAGGTGGTGGGAGGAGGCCGTTGTGAAGGCAATGACAAGGCCGCCACTGTCCTGCAGCCTACACTAACCAGTTAGAGATGAAGAAAAAAGAAATAAACAAAAAAAATTGCATCGTACTATTTGTGTCTTCGGAATTTTCGTGAGGGAAAGGGTGAGGGTGGAGAAGGAAAGTGGGGCCTGTCGTCGTCAGGTGCCTAGCGACCGTTTGCGAGGTGTTTGGCATCAGTGATCTGGGTTGGACAGAGGAGAGGAGAGCCAGGGAGAAGAGGGGGGGAGAAGCAAGTGTGTGTGTGTGTACGAGGTGATGGGGGGGGGGAAAGCAATGTTGATGGGGTACAAGTGATGCACTTTACCCGTGAGAACCCATGTACAGGTACGGGTTTGCCTCGGGTTCAAAGATGGCTACCCATACCTGTACCCCGGCAATACCTGACCCGATACCCAGTGGGTTACCTGTACCTGGGCCAATCACTAGCGACACAGCGCCGCGGCATGGCGAAGACCACGACATGGCGCCATGGCATGGGGAATACGGCGACACGGCGCCATGCCAGTGGCCTTTAGTTTACAAGTATAGTCACTTCACAGTAGCAATTGTATATAGCTTTAGAATCCAAATGTTTTTGTCGGTTATACCTCAAAGGCAAAGTCTTTTGTGGTAACCAACAGGGTGGCTCTGCACATTTTGTGTGATTATGTAAGCATAGCCCATGTTCAGGTTTGGTTCAGGTTCAACCCCTCCCCAAACCTGAACCGAACCAATGTGAACCTGAACCAATGGTTCGGTTCAGGGTTCGGCCTAGACCCCTGAACTGAACCAATGGTCTGGTTTGGGGTTTGGGAAAAAAGGTCAAAGAACTGAACCGAACTGAACCTTACCATCACTAGTTGATACTGTAGACATCACGATGGCCAAATCACAGCACTGGCAATGCGCCGCATCAGTGGACACTCGTCATTGCTCATCGCACTTAGATCTCACACAAGTTCCCAATCCGGAAACTTTTGTTACTTATTGAGTGGGCTACCATACATGGTGCTTCAATCGAAAAATCCCTGACAGCGACTCGATCATAGTCGCTACCCCCCCAATTTAAACTCAGATATACCAGTTGTAGAATCGAGGGTTCTACGTCGCTTGCAACAACCTCAAAAACCCTCATTCTAGAACTGGTTACGAGTCTACATTGTTCCATTGTGATGGCCCATCTTCACACACAGTTCAAGTTGCACATTGAGACTGCGTTCAGCCTTCAGCTCATTGTCAGTGAGTTGCCAGCATGAGCTGTCAAGTGAATCTCCACTCTGACACAAAAATGCATTGCGCTCATTGACACAGCCAATGGATAGCGATGGCTTATATAATTGATACCCCCAACCGACGCTGAGAATCTTCTGGAATTGATACTCCAGCCGACACCGGCCGATGTCGGAGATTCCGTCGGAATTGATACCCCAGCCGGTGATGGCTGAAAAAGCGGAGTTAGTGGAGATTCCGATGGATTCCCTGCTATGGAATGGCAAGTTTAATGAAGTGGACATATACAGTTCATACAGAAATGATTGGAGAACAGTGAAAAAACTCCCAATGATATGGGATGTCCATGAAATGGGGTGGGGACATCCCTACAATGATATAGGACATCCCTGCAATGGTGTGGGAAATCCCTACAAAGATGTCAGGTATCCCTGCAATGATGTCGGACATCCCTGCAATGATGTCGGACATCCCTACAATGGTGTGGGAAATCCCTACAAAGATGTCAGGTATCCCTGCAATGATGTCGGACATCCCTGCAATGATGTCGGACATCCCTACAATGATGTTGGAGATCCCTGCAATGATGTTGGAGATCACTGCAATGGTGTGGGAAATCCCTACAATGATGTCGGGTATCCCTGCAATGATGTGGGACATCCCTACAATGATGTTGGAGATCCCTGCAATGGTGTGGGAAATCCCTACAATGATGTCGGGTATCCCTGTAATGATGTGGGACATCCCTGCAATGACGTCGGACATCCCTACAATGATGTTGGATATCCCTGCAATGGTGTGGGAAATCCCTACAATGATGTCGGGTATCCCTGCAATGATGTGGGACATCCCTGCAATGATGTCAGATATCCTGACAATGGTGTGGGAAATCCCTACAATGATGTTGGATATCCCTATAATGGTGTGGGACATCCCTGCAATGGTGTGGGACATCCCTGCAATGATGTTGGACATCCCCG
The DNA here is from genome assembly GCA_021525015.1 of Lactarius pseudohatsudake. Taxonomy (NCBI): domain Eukaryota; kingdom Fungi; phylum Basidiomycota; class Agaricomycetes; order Russulales; family Russulaceae; genus Lactarius; species Lactarius pseudohatsudake. Next base: position 91,029 of record JAKELH010000227.1, on the reverse strand, counting down.
ACATCATTGTAGGGATTTCCCACACCATTGCAGGGATCTCCAACATCATTGCAGGGATCTCCAACATCATTGTAGGGATGTCTGACATCATTGCAGGGATATCCAACATCATTGTAGGGATTTCCCACACCATTGTAGGGATATCCAACATCATTGTAGGGATTTCCCACACCATTGCAGGGACGTCCAACATCATTGTAGGGATGTCCGACATCATTGCAGGGATATCCGACATCATTGTAGGGATTTCCCACACCATTGCGGGGATCTCCAACATCATTGCAGGGATCTCCAACATCATTGTAGGGATGTCCAACATCATTGCAGGGATGTCCGACATCATTGCAGGGATGTCCGACATCATTGCAGAGATACCCGACATCATTGTAGGGATTTCCCACACCATTGCAGGGATGTCTGACATCATTGTAGGGATGTCCAACATCATTGCAGGGATGTCCAACATCATTGCAGGGATACCCGACATCATTGTAGGGATTTCCCACACCATTGCAGGGATATCCAACATCATTGTAGGGATCTCCAACATCATTGCAGGGATGTCCAACATCATTACAGGGATACCTGACATTATTGTAGGAATTTCCCACACCATTGCAGGGATCTCCAACATCATTGCAGGGATGTCCCACATCATTGCAGGGATGTCCCACATCATTGCAGGGATGTCCGACATCATTGTAGGGATATCCAACATCATTGTAGGGATTTCCCACACCATTGCAGGGATCTCCAACATCATTGCAGGGATGTCCGACATCATTGCAGGGATACCCGACATCATTGTAGGGATTTCCCACACCATTGCAGGGATATCCAACATCATTGTAGGGATGTCCGACGTCATTGCAGGGATGTCCCACATCATTACAGGGATACCCGACATCATTGTAGGGATTTCCCACACCATTGCAGGGATTTCCAACATCATTGTAGGGATTTCCCACACCATTGCAGGGATGTCCAACCTCATTGTAGGGATGTCCAACATCATTGCAGGGATATCCAACATCATTGTAGGGATTTCCCACTCCATTGTAGGGATATCCAACATCATTGTAGGGATTTCCCACACCATTGCAGGGATCTCCAACATCATTGCAGGGATCTCCAACATCATTGCAGGGATGTCCGACATCATTGCAGGGATACCCGACATCATTGTAGGGATTTCCCACACCATTGCAGGGATATCCAACATCATTGTAGGGATGTCCGACGTCATTGCAGGGATGTCCCACATCATTACAGGGATACCCGACATCATTGTAGGGATTTCCCACACCATTGCAGGGATCTCCAACATCATTGTAGGGATGTCCCACATCATTGCAGGGATACCCGACATCATTGTAGGGATTTCCCACACCATTGCAGTGATCTCCAACATCATTGCAGGGATCTCCAACATCATTGTAGGGATGTCCGACATCATTGCAGGGATGTCCGACATCATTGCAGGGATACCCGACATCTTTGTAGGGATTTCCCACACCATTGCAGGGATGTCCTATATCATTGTAGGGATGTCCCCACCCCATTTCATGGACATCCCATATCATTGGGAGTTTTTTCACTGTTCTCCAATCATTTCTGTACGAACTGTATATGTCCACTTCATTAAACTTGTCATTCCATAGCAGGGAATCCATCGGAATCTCCGCTAACTCCGCTTTTTCAGCCGTCACCAGCTGGGGTATCAATTCCGACGGAATCTCCGACGTTGGCCGGCGTCGGCTGGAGTATCAATTCCAGAAGATTCTCAGCGTCGGTTGGGGGTATCAATCATATAAGCCACCTCTGATCATTATGTGATTGACAAGGGTGATGCAAAGGGGGCAGCCACGTGAGTGGGATGACCTGCATGAAGGGGGTGGGAGTTGAGCAAACGGGGTGTTGCAGAAATGGTATGGGTAGGGCATGTTCTCACCCTTTGTCTGTATGGAAAAGGTGGGGGATTGCAAATGGGAGGGCACAAATGAGGGGGGCAGTGAATGAAGCGCCACTGTTGTGGTTGCCGCTGGGTCATGATTGGGGTCGCATTGGCTGAGTGCACTGCCACCGCAGTCATCATGGGAGTCATGGTTGGGGTACAGTTGGGGTCGCATGTGGAGCGCCTCTGAGCAGTGGCATCAGAGTCATCATGGTCGCGGCCATATGCTGCCCGTGGCTGGCATCAACACAGCTGGGTAGTCATTATCGTCATCCTTGCACTGGGGTTTGCTGCCATCACTGCATGCCCCACAACAACAAAATGATTCAGATGGCAAGCACAAAGATCCCCAAGACCTGGCATGGCTCGTTGACAGCTGTTGCAGATGTGGTGTGCTGATGCTGGCTCTGTGCAGATCTAGACTTTGATCGTTTGTTGCAGCACCAGAAATTCTTCATAGCTTATAGAGGGGAGAGGCCTCATATGTCCGAATTCAAAAACATCGTTTGTTGATTGGTCTGAGCATGAGAAGGGTTTTGTTATTTTGGACCATTGAGCATGGGAAGTTGCGTTCGTTTGTGTCTGAGCGTTCGTATCATCACACCTTCACTTTCTCCCTCCCTCTTCATCACTGCCTTCATCTCTCACCATGGCCCTTGTGGCCCCACATTGAGCCCACATCCAAGAGTCATCTAAGACAGTAAAGGTGTGTCTTTTTAACCCACCATGCATTACTCCCATGATGACTCAAAGCAGCCAGCACACTGGCACCACCACAAAAATACAGTAAGTATTTTAGTCAACATGGCTTGGCCATGTACTTGCATTGATCACAGGTGTTCCCACTGCCACACAGCTGCTGTGGTGTCACACTCCAATGACCACAGTTGTCTATGACACCTCTTCCATACGCCCCACCCCCCAATTCCCTCCCAGGCCAGGACAGTCCCCTCCACGCTGTAAGGATAGCACGGGCTCTGGCCCTGAAATCATGCATTTTTGGTACTCTCAGTCTCAGTCCGGCGTCACATGGCTGGCTTGCCATATCGGTCATATCATCCTGCACCAGCTCACTCCTTGCCATCACCTCCCCTCCTCTCTCCTTGCTCGACATCTCCTTTGCCCTTGCTTGCTCTCCTACTCGTCGCCATGGACTGCTGTCACCTGTGCTTGCCATCACAAGACACTCGGAAGCTGCTCATAGATAGGCTGCGCATCCCCGTGCCTCATGCCGTCTTTGTCTTTCAACTCCCTGGGCTCATTGCACCACCCATCTCTCCTTTCCTTCCAAGATGTCAAGATCACTGGCCATCTGTTCTCTACTGTAACGCCACCACAGGGGCGTTAAGTATGATGTGTACTTCGCGAGTCACAATGGGTTATGGAAAGGCGTAGGTTGGTTAGGACCAAGAGTGGTGATGCACAAGTATCACTTGGTCTCCCAGGACACAAGGATAATAGTGGGATCAAGACGAGCTCAAGCACAAAGGCGAGCGAAAGGTCTGACTCAAGCACAAAGGCGAGTTCACTCAGGGTCATGAGACGGATAGTGTGGTATTACACAAGAAGTCAAGTCTACCGTACAAGCTAGGTACACGAGACCTTATATAGTAGTACAGGGTGTTTGGTCGAACCAAACACAAGGCATGATAATGAGGCCTTGGCCCCAGAATAGAACAATGGGAGATCTGGATATAGTACGATAAGGATGCGTGGAGTCATGCACTCATGGGATCAACTTGGAAATGTGGGGTGGTTTTTGATGGTGCAAACTACCCCTCGAACTGAGTTGTGTGTAAGTGGAATCAGAGAAAGCGAAGTGACGCGTGAGAAATGAGAAGCCCGCAGAAATTGTGTATTGTACACAGAACAGGGAACAGACAGGAACGAGAAGTCAAATCGTAACATCTACCCCTGAAGCCACCCTCAAGACACTGTTGGAGGCTGCGCGGACCGTTGCGCTCACCATAGTAGGAATCATATTGTCATGCGTCATTGTGTCTCAGCCCCCCTTTGATTGTTATCCTCGTTCGCTTGCTACCTTTCACAGTTAATCCGTTTTGGTTTCTCATTCCTCCGCCTATTTCTCATTGACTGTTTGTCTTACTTGATTGTCTCTGCATCTTGTTGTTCACTTCCCCTTGCCACCTCTTTACCTAACCTCTGCATTCCCACCTACTTGTCTGGGTAGCTATAGTTCTACATGTATTTAAACCTTGCGTTCTTGACTCGTTAATAGCAGCCTATCTTGGTTTTCCCCCTCTTTTCCTCTCACTGTGTGATTGTCCTGGAAGTTAGGCCTACTGCAGCACTCAAAGGACATCACATTGAATTGCATCTCGTCGTTGCCTCGCCTCATCTTGCCACCTCAAACAGTTTCACCTCTCATCTCGCTTGTCCCCGCTTGTCCAGCTTGTCCCCACCCTCGTCTGTTTGCATTCGCACCAGCTGTTGCTGTCGCGAACCTTCAGACTCAGACACTCTCCCCTCTATCTGTAACCCCTGCAGGATCCCCTCCGCCTTTGGACTTGGCTCTGTACAGCGTGGGCCATGCCACACCAACCCTGTCCTGCCCTGCCTGTGCACACAACGGGAGGGGCGGCATGCATGTCTGCTAATCTTTGACGCTGCCACCCCAGTCCTTGCCACATCATGAATACTTGTCATTGCAGTTTCTTGAACCTGCCTGCTTGCATCTAACACTGTGACTGCAAATTAGGATGAATTTCATCCTATAAGTCATCCTATGTAAGGCTTAAATGACATCTTTCATAGGATGAATATCAGTAGGCCATGCGTGATTATCAGCATCAAGTAGGATGATGAAATTAGGATGAAGATCATTCTATATTTGTACAAAATCAGCCAATCCAAAAATGACACACTGTATGCCAATTTTAGGATGAAAATCAGTAGCAATTATTGGATGAATATCAGTAGCAATTATTGGATGAAAATCAGTATTGATCATTGGATGATTTTCAGCACTCCTTTTTAGGTTGATCCGATAAAAGAAATTTATATTTTCACTAAACTAATACACATAAAATGACAACACACCATCACCATCATCGTCAGCCTCACTGGCATCACCGTTGTTCCTGCCTCTGTGCTGTTCCTGCTGCCACATCACCATCGTTGTTGGTGTTATAGTGGTGGGGGTTGCGTGCCATGTGGCGGTGGTGTTACGAAACCCGACTGCCGACATTCCCGAACGCCCGCAATACGGCCCGGAGATACCGCTGCACATGGTGGAGACTCCCAAGGGTACGGTCGAGGCCAGTAGTGTTCTAGACGCAGCCAGGGCCCGGTTCCGAGAAGCCATCGAGCCACGACGTCAGCATCACGTGACCGAGGGCTAGGCTGACCTAGACCAATGACAAAGGATGGTGCAATCGGTCATGTGACCTTCTAGGAGGTTCCATACCTGCGCACGGACCACAGAACCCGAGAGAGCGGACTTAGCTGAGTACGAACCTTATGTACCCGCATGTATATATACCAGGCTTGTCTTCGTACTTGAGTCCTCAGACTTGAGTTACTTAGCAATACCAGCTTTGTATCTTGGGAACCCTGCTCTGTCTTGACTTGCCTTTCCTCTCGTCTTGTTCACCACCGTTCTCGCTGAGCCTCTTCGAGCTCCAGCCCTTGACCGATCTCAGTCTCCTTGTCATCGTCGTTGACATGTCTAAACCGTCGTCTTCTGTGAAGCCTGCCGTGGGTCCTACGAACCATGGACGTCGCCCCGCTGGTGGCGTTACAGGTGGTGACTCTTGTGTGCTGGCATTGTGGCAGCTCTTGCACGCTGGTGTCACAGCAGCTCTTGTGCACTGTAAGGGATGGTGGTGGCGGCGGATTTGTGTGTGGCGATGGGTTGGAGGCAGCGGCCATGGACTTGTGTGCTGCAAAGTGGAGGCAGAGGCAGCCACAGGGACTTAGGTCTGTAACACAAAAACAAAAAACAAAAAAAGTATCTTTAATAGGCTGAAGCCCAGCAGTGGCGGGGGATGTGGGGGCTAAGGGACAGGGCGTGGTGGTGTGGTGGATTGCGTGCCCGCGATGTTGTCCCTGGAGTAGAAGGGGTGGCCCATGTGCAAAGGCGATACCTGGAAGAGGACCATTAAAAGATTAGTTAGAAGGAAAAAAAAAAAGAACAAACACACCAGTTCAGTTGTTCAGTATGTTCAGTTGAAACATTGAAGCTTGAAGTGTTGAAGTAGAAGGGTGTCGGTGTCAGGCTCACTTTCCCACACCGCAGATTCAGCCTTCACCAGACTTTTTTTTTTTTCTAAGTTGAGTGTGTGTCTGCTACCACGACCGTGACCACCACTGGCCCCACCGATGCCCACCGCTGATGCCATTCCCACACATGGACTCTGACCGCAAGCCACCACCACCACTCCAAGGTGAGCCCCATGCAATGATGCACATGGTATGGTGCAAGCTGCACGACAATGACTCGCACGACAACCACCGATGGTGCGAAGATGGTGTGACAATGGTGCAATGATGGTGCAACAATGGCATGACAATAGTGGCCATCTTTCCACAGGGAATCACACCCCCAAAAAGGAAGGTGCCAAGAAAGTCACGTTTTCTCCTGTCATCACAAAACGGACATCCCTGAATGACATTCAAGCCCAGTTTGTTTTACCCTTAGTAAGTGCAAATAAAACACATTCCTTTTAATAAAAATGTATTTCCTTAATTGTACACATTGTCTTTGGTCAGCTTTGTATGTTTTTTTAAGATGTTCAAACAACTTAACAATACATTTAATATATTCTTATTATCTAATTAAGCCACATCTATTTTTGTCTAAGTCATACTATGGTGCATGAAAACGGGCGGGTGCAGTTAATGCGCACACAGGGAGACTGCAGGCCTGCCATGCGACATGTGGGGAGGTGGGGACAGTTCACCCTTATGCACCCCTTTCTGTGCCTGGTGGGGGCAGCACCTTCCCCTTGTACCCTTTCCACGCTGCCCCATAGGATGGGAAAGGGTGGCTTGCCTTTGCACAACCCCTTTCTGCATGAATGGGGTGGCATGGACATGAGGGAAGGGTAGGGGCTGAGAGGGGACAGGGAGCAGTGTGCCCTCTGCACCCCCTTCTGTGCGAAGGGGGTGGCGTGAACAAGGGGAAAGGGAGGGGCCAGCCGGGTGCGATAGGGAGAGCGGCGGCGATGGTTGTTACATTCCTACTGGATGTAGTACCTGATCTGGGTCACGTGTGCCTGTTTGCTGCTGCAACCATGTTGCAAGTCTTTAGTATTCTGTAGGCAATGGCTAGGGTGATATGCAAGGTGTGGCCAAAGTAGGTGAGGCAGAGAAAGAAGATGAGAAGAGGCAGAGTGTATAGTGGCTGGACAGGCTCTGAAGGCACACTATAGTAGGGCTGAGCACCGTGCCGTATACTGACGGTTATACGGTGCCGTCTGACAGTGACGGCACCCGTACCGTCAGTCATCATCACGGGGTTTCGACGGTACGGTGGATGGTACCGGGGTATACCGTCTTAGACCTTATAGAGACGGCTGTAAACGGCATGTACGGACAGTACGGTTCTGGCACTGTACAGCTGAGCTGCCTAATTCGTAAATGACCTCGTATTCCCCACTGTATTGACGTCGACAAACTATTGCAGATAGTGATCACAGCGGGTATGGCAAACCCGCAGGGTTACAGGTCAGGGTCATCACGGGTCGGGGTCCGGGTTGCAATTTCTGTACCCCTCGGAAACCCGTACCCATCAAACAGGTAGTGGCAGGTTTTTCACGAAAATGGAGACCCACTTCTCAGTTTTTACAACAATGCAGAGGGACTAATTAGTTAGTACATATTTGTTAACAATCTAAGTACTCTGAGTCATCGTCATCCTCGTCCTCGTTTCCATCGTCGTTGCTGCAGCTGCAGCTGCCTTCGTCGCTTCGTCGTCGCCGCCGCCGCCCTTGGCCCCTTTGTCGTCGCGGTGGCTGCGACCGTCTCCACTGTCATCGCGTTTACATTGTCGTCGCCATCACCGCCGTCGCGGTTGTGGTCACGGTCGTCTTCATCCCTTCGTCGTCGTAGGCCGTGGCTGTCGCCCCACACTGGTCGGTCGTCGCATCGTTCATCATCGCCGTGACCTTTTAGCTTTCCCAGTCGGCATTGTTGTCATTGTCGGTGTGGTTGTCGTCGGCACGGGGTTGTCGTTATTGCTGTCTTCTGGATGAGGTCCATGAGTCTTGCTATGAGTAGTACCGTATAGATGCAGATGCACTTGTGCGGTTCGTTGTCCGGCAGAACGGGAAAAGACTTCCCACGATCGGCTTATCAAACAACAAACAGACGTCTTCTCGCTCGCCAGCCGCCTTTGTCGTCATCTCCTTGCTGTTGTGGGAACGCGCGATAACGATGACGCCGGACAGTCCTGCTGCTTCAACGACGACACTTCGCCTTCACACACGGGTGCTCCACAGAAAATTTAGATAAGTCCTCTTTCTTTCTTTCTTTCTCTTTCCCGCTCATCTCGAACTGGTGCAGGACAACGGTAGCCATAACACTGCCGCCTCCCCTCCCCTCCCGCGTACTCCAGCTCTCGTAGCACGCCACAGCACGCCGTCACCCGCACAGTGACCCACCGACATCGTTGGCCACCCGACTGCTGCAGATCGTCGCCGCGACCACCTCCACCCTGACGATGGCGACGGCGACAGCCATGAGGATCACAGCTACGCCGCGGGGTAACAGTGACAGAGAAATGGAGGACGACAACGACAACGCGCCGAAGACAACAACAAGGGCCACTCAACACGCCGGCAACAACAACAACGCGCGGATGACAACGACAATGCGCGGACGACAACGGGCAATGAAGCGGCGGCAGTAGGGCTACGGCAGCGAAGACGACGGCAAAGATGCAGTCGACGCCGGCGGCAATGGCTCGTAGAATTACAACTGTAGTAGAAACACTGTATATATTGCCTGTACTACCAAGTAAACAAGCTCATTAGCACTACCCACGCGGGTTTTCCTACCCGCGGTACCCGCAAAGAACCCGCAAGTGACCCGTACCCGTACCCAGAGAAACCCGAACCCGGGACTGCGGGTGCGGCTTCGGGCCAAGATGATTCCAGTATACTCCCCGTTACCGCCGTATTGTCGTATTCACCGTCAGACGGCCGTCTAGGCACCCGTGCCGTACCGTCAAGTACTCAAGAGGTAGGTATTTGTACCGTGTACAGTACAACTCCACCCCATTAACGGCCGTGTCTTGTACGGCCGTCTCTGTATTATGGACGGTGCACAGCCCTACACTATAGGGGAAGGAGGTGGAGGGACAGGTCTCCAAGGTCACACCAACAAGCAGAGAGGTGATCGAATGGTTATATAGCCCACTGGATAGCTAGTGCAACTAGCCCAACTCTGGTGTTTGGGTAGGTATTCCACAAGATATCAAAGCTACTGCTGTAAGGTGCAAGTAGCTCTCTACTTATACACGTCTAGGGAGCTTTGAAGCCCAGCCCTAACTCCGAAACCCTAATATGAGTGGCCAATGACATAAGGCCCTCAAATGGCATCAGTCATCAGTCCATACAGTAGTCAGCGGTCATCAGTCATCTGCTATGTAATCCAAGTCATCCCAGTCACGAGTCACACCACACAACATCCGATTCTAGACCAGTCCAGGCACAGGCTCATCTGGGCTCTTCTGGACAAACATGAGGCAGGTCACATGCCAGGGTCACATGACAGCCATTCTTCAGGACCTATTCCCAAGGCTCCTGGCAGCGGTCCTGGGGTGGGGAGGGAGATCGATCACTCACCAAACATCCTGCTCTAGCAGTGTCCTCTAGGGCTTCTATTGCTGCCCATACTCTCTCCTGTATGTGTGGTTCTTCTTCGGCTTTCCAGTCCCACCAAGGGTCTTTAGGTGTGTTGGCCGACACCATGAAGGGGATGTCAGCGGTTGGCGTGTAGTCACATGGCGAGTCACGTGCCAGTGAGGGTGAAACCGTGACAATGGTGGTGTGCCTCATGCACCCTCCTTCCACACAAACGGGTGGTGTGGCCCTGGGGGAAGGAGAGGGAGCGGTAGTGTTTTAAGGTCTGGTCTGGTCCAGTCTTTTGACCACAAACTGGGGCAACCAGGACTGGGACCGGTTGCCACTATTTCCCATTTGGGGGCAACCAGGACCAAGACCGCGGTCCTCCTAGGACTGGTCCCAAAACTCATTTGTGACTGGTCGCTGACTGGTTGTGACCAATCCTTTTGCTGTCTGTACTACTGATCACCTAGTAGTATATTTTCTCATTAGCTAAAAGTACTAGTTACATTGTGTACCAAAATCTAATCTATATAATGGGCCTGCCACTGCCATTGTCGTTGTCGCTGTTGTCATTGTCATGCTTATCTCTGTCGTGGTGGTGCTTGTTTCCTTCGTTGTACTTGTCAGTGCGGTTGTGCTTATCGCTTCCACTGTTTGTTGTGCTTGTCACCACCATTGTTGTACTTGTCACCATCATTGCCGTTGCCGTTGTGTTTATCGCTGTCTCCATTGTTGTAGTTGTCAGCTTGTTGTCGTGATGGTGGTCTTCATCATCATGTAGCTGTCATCCCAGTTGTGGTTGGTGGCGCACATAGTGTGTTATCGCGGTAACTGCTGTTGTCATCATGGTCACTAGCATGGTCATTAGCATTATCGTGCTCAGCTGTGTAGTCATCATCATGGTTGTGGTTTTCGTAGTCACAGTCGGTCACATCATTGTTGTTGTTGTAGTCACTATCGCTATAGTTGTCGTCACAGCTGTGGGTCAATGATTTTTGACCTGGATTGAGGTCGTGGTTGGCAGTGTGATGTGATAGGCGATGAGATGAAGATGGAGAGGCGATGGACAAAGCTAGATGGAGAGGTGATGGACAAAGCTGGGTGTCATACAAGTCGCAGAACATGTTGAATTTCCGGTCCTTTTCCTCAACTGCGACGAAGAACTGCTTGATACCCTCAAGTGTCAGTTCATCGTGCTTGACAAGAATTTGGATAGGGTTGGTCATGAATTTTGTGGTCATTTCAAGGACATCATATGGCAGAGTAGTGCTCAGAAGCATGACCTGCATGGCAGGAGGGAGGTAGCGGTAGACATTGTAAATTTGGTCTTTGAAGCCCTTGTTGAAGAGTTTGTTGGCCTCGTCAAGGATGAGCATCTTGATTTTACGCGTGTGGAGCATATGCCGATGGATCATGTCAAAAATGCATCCTGGCAACTGGCACAGCGATACAAGAAACAAAAACAAAAAGGGAACGAATCAAGATGCAGTGATCAGGAGGCAGAACTGATGTGCTCAGCGGTGTTTACTAGCATCTCATCCTAGGAAATACAGTCAGTTGCGAGGGTGAACACCGTTGAGAAGTATATCTTACTATTTGTAGTGCATAACATGGGTAACCCATGGGTGACTAGACCTCTACCTGCACCCACACCCACCAAAAACCCATACCCGGGCTCATGGGTATGGGTTCCAGCAGCTGCGGGTATGGGTACGGCAGGTAGCGTGGGTTGGCCCTACGGGTCTGACCTGTGTCGTTCGAGCGGTTCTCAATGACCTTGCATGAAGCCAGCGAAATGTTTGTCAAACTACTTATACTACTTGAATACATTGTTACTAGTACTGCCCCGCCGCCATCGTGTCACCACTGTCGTCTGTCCCATCGTTGCTGTTGCCGCTGTCATTGTCACCATTGTCGCAGCGTTATTGCCATTGTCATAGGCTCGTAGCCGTTTCACTGTCGTTGCTGTTGTTGTTGTCGAGTTGCCGAAGTCGCTTGGAGTTGCGGCGCTGCCTCGCCATCACTCCTGCTGCGGCTGGGTGCTGCCGCCGTCACGTTTGGGACTTGTGTTGCACCGGCGGTTGGTAGCTTGCAAGGTAGCTTGCTCGGGACAGGGCTGGCGAAGTTATCTTGGTCGTGGTTGGCAGCATATGTGCACGGGGGGTTTACCGTTGATGCTTGATGCTTCCCAGGCTGGGTGATGCTGTTGTTCTGTTCGCCTTGCTTAGTCACCCTATCACAGCACTTCCCCGACGCGCAGCCCCGAGCTACACACACTACCAACCACCACCACCAGGGCCCTGCCACTGACAACAGCAAGACAACAACAATGACGACAACAATGAAGACAGTGGTGATGGCAACAACGACAACAACGCCGACAACAATGCGACACAACATGCAACACTGGCACAACAACTTGGACAGCCACCGCCACCGCCGACGCCCTGCCATCGACAACAGCAGATGACAATGACAAAGACAACGACAATAGCGACACCGACAACAACGACAAGGCAATGTCGACGGCAGATGATGCGATATGACAACAACACTACACGATGACTTGGACGCGACGGCGGGCTCTGCGACAGGCACTGGCATCCTCAGGTTCAAGAAGACTGGTAGTAGCAACTAGCTAGTAGTAGTAGCTAGTATATGCACATGTATATGTCTATGTCTGGTAAATGAATGTTGTAGCATACTCGAAAAAACCCGCAAAACCCGTGCAGTGGGTACAGGTCTAGTGCGGGTACCATGTGACTGACCTGTACCCATACCCGGCATACCGGGTAACACTTACCCACATGGGTTTGTAAACCCATGTTATGCACTAACTATTTGTGTGCATCACACATAAGGAGCAGGGAAGTGAAAGGTAGAGGATGGGAGAGATTGATGGAAGTCGGAGGTCTGAGTTGGAACAGGACTATTGTAAAGTCGGAATGGGACTTGTAAAGTCACACTGCTACGCCGATGGCTATAACTAGAGTCTAGTGCAAGCAGGTGGAAAGTGTTACGATTCAGCTTCTCATCTCCGTCTGTTCCCTGTTCTGTGTACGATACACAGTTTCCGTGGGTTTCTTATTTCTCACGCGCCGCTTCGTTTTCCCTGATTCCACTTACGCACGACTCAGTCCAAGGGGTAGTTTGCGCCATCAAAAACCACCCCACATTTCCGAGTTGATCCCATGAGTGCATGACTCCACTCGTCCTTATCATACTATATCTGGATTTCCCGTTGTTCCATTCCAGAGCTGAAGGCTCATTATCACGCCTTGTGTTTGGTTCGACCAAACACCCTGTACTACTATATAAGGTCTCGTATACCAAGCTTGTACGGTAGACTTGACTTCTTGTGCAATACCACATCAGTTGTCTCACAATCCTGAGTGAACTTGCCTTTGCGCTTGAGTTAAACCTTCCACTTGCCTTTGCGCTTGAGCCTGTCTTAACCCTGCTATTATCCTTGTGTCTCAGGAGACCAAGTGATACTTGTGCATCACCGCTCTTGGTCTTAATCGACCTACGCCCTTTCTGTAACCCGCCGTGACACTCGAAGTACACGTCGTACCAATGCCCCTGTGGTGGCGTTACATTTAGTCAAGTCTCTCATTGTGGCGACTACCAGTCGAAGCCAAACCCAGTTCAAACCTGAATACATCCACTGTCTTAGCTCCGACGAACTCTCAGACAAAATCAAAGGAGCTGCGGTCTGGGGAGAACACAAGGGAGTCGAAGGATATTTTATCTTCAACCAATCAACCAAATCACACCGACAAATCCACTACCTTGAAGACAAACACCTGTGGGCGTTTATTGACTACTCCCCAGCTGAAGGACAGTGGTACACGATCAGTGCAGTGCCCCTTACATTAAACATTGGGCCTATAAAGTCACGCAACCCCTCTGGAATTGACATCGACCTGCCCAGCAATTCATCGCCTAGCGTCCCCGTTCCCACAAGTAATCTCCCCTCATCAGCATTCCCGTCATACGCAATGGCCCAGCCAATACAATCCTCGGCCAACACTACTCTCACGAGCGGAGGAGGAGCAGGAGGAAGCTCTGCGCCAAGTGGCGGCAGAGGAGGAGCCCCAATCCCACCCAGTGGTGGAGGAGGAATCCCACCCAGTGGTGGCGGAGGAGCCCCACCTGGTGGCGGTGGTGGGGGAGGTGTAGCCCCACCAATAGGAGCTGCAGGAGCCCCCCCGCACCAGGAGGCAATGGATGCCTTGGAGGAAACCCATCCCCAGTGTTTGATGGAAACAGGGAGCAGAGCCGCTCGTTCCTCCGAGCATTCACCATTTACAAAGGGATGAACCCAGACGTCGAGCAACTGTCAGTCCTGTACCGACGAGCGATGACCCTCCTCTCCTATTTAAGGGGACCACTCGTTGATGATTGGGTGGACAAACAAACCCGGTGGCTTGACGAACAAATAACTGCAGGCATCAACCACAATGAAATAAATCTATGGGACACAATCCACACCTGCTTTACACAAGCGTACACTGACACGGGAGAACAAACCAGAGCCTGCAAGACACTCCAAACCCATAGCATGAAGGGGGAGGACATCGACTCATACATCGCACAATTCCAGACCCTAGTCACAAAAGCCAGCTACAACCCCGACGAGGCCACGACTCTGGAATTGTTCCAGGATGGGCTTCCCAACCAGTTAGTAATCAATGCTATCCGCTTCCAACATCCCATTACCTGGGATGAGTGGAAAGCCGCCGCTCGACTACAACAGGCTGAATATCTGGTTCTTAAGGACTGGCTCGGAAAGAGCAGAACTCCGTGCCAGAAAAAGGGGGTACACAATTGGGACCAGTGGGTCCAAGCCCTCAGCAAAAATCGCGATCCGAATGCCATGGATGTTGGACGCACCCGAGCCAATGTGGCTCTCACTGATTCTGACAAGGCCCAGCTTCAGAAAGGAGGACGCTGTTTTTGCTGCCGTGCTCACAGGCACATCTCATGTAATTGCCCACAAAAGGGCACGCACGTTGCTGAGGCTACCACTGCCTCCTACACATCTTCCATCCCCAACACCTCATCACTACCAACTCCCACCGTCACTACTGTTGCCATACATGCGAACCGCGTATTGTTGAATGACGAGCAGGCTAACGCTCAGATCGCAGCGATGACGGCCCAAACACAGGAGGTGCGTGACCTGATGGTTGAGAAATTGTTCGGAAGAGAGGATTTTCCAAATGCTTGAACCCGGCAGCCTGTAGTGTTCGCAGGTCAGGTCAGGGTAACTGCAAATAACTGGAACCTGACTGGAACCTGACTGCAGCTGACCTGACTTCAGGTCAGGTTCGCTACAGGTTTGCAAAGGTTCAGTCAGGTTCACTGAGGTTCGCCAAAAAATGCAAAAGTCAGGTCAGGTTAGGTCAGGTTACCCCCAAAAAACCGGTTCTGACTGGTTCTGACCGGTAACCTGACCGAACCGATGGGTAACCTGACCATCGGTTCAGTCAGGTTCGCATGTAATTTTCATATTTAGCGAACTGGTTTGGGTTCAGTTACCTGAAAAAAGAGCAAAAAACCGAACCTGACTGAACTTTAAAACACTAGCAGCCTGGGCTAGAGCTTTAAACCTAAACGTGTACCATAGCAGATATTGTTCTATGCAAATCCCAGTTTTGTTCAAATCTGCACACGCAATGGCCGAAAGACAAGTTCTTGTTGATTCTGGAGCAACCGACAACTTCATCTGCTCGAATTTGCTCAAACAACTTCAAATCACCACACACGACATTACAACACCCATCCACATCTGGAACATGGACGGTGCTATCACCCAATACACCGACCTCACCATATGAGTGGGCAAAGAAACAAAGATGCTCCGCTTCCTCATTACAAACCTAGGGAAGGATGAAGTAATTCTTGGGTACCCCTGGTTCACGGCCTTCGAGCCAGTGATCAAATGGGGGGATGCGACACTGAATGAGGAGTTTCAGCCGGTGGTCGTCTCCAGCCTTCACTTGTCGGACGAAGCCATGCCGATGGAAGCCTCCATCCGAGCATTGGAGACTTACCAACTTGACGAGGAAGCATGGGAACAGCTCATGGACGATGAGTGTGAACCTCATATTGCACTCCTGCGGAAGACAACAACCGCATCCGAGTTAGTGCAGAAAGAGGCAGCGACAAAAAAGGACCGTACCTTCGAAGAGATGGTCCCAGAAGAGTATCGTAAACATTGAAAGGTGTTTGATGAAGAAGCGTCGCATCATTTCCCACCTTCACGGATCTGGGATCATGCAATCGACCTCCTTCCTGACGCCCCGGCAGCACTGGACTGTAAAGTCTACCCTCTCACTCAAAATGAGGGAAGTGCACTCACAACCTTCCTGAACGAACAACGTACATCCGACCGTTGAAATCCCCCTATACTTCCCCCTTCTTCTTCATCAAAAAGAAAGACGGGAAATTAAGACCGGTCCAGGATTACCGATGGCTAAACGAACTTACTGTTAAAAACCACTACCTGCTGCCCCTCATACCAGAACTCATCGATCGCATAAGATCTGCACACCTTTACTCAAAATTGGACATTCAGTGGGGATATAACAATGTCCGAGTAAAAGACAGGGATGAGTGGAAAGCCGCCTTTAAAACTAATCAGGGATCGTTCGAACCCCTGGTTATGTACTTCGGCCTCACAAATTCACCAGCCACATTCCAAGCGATGATGAATTGGATCCTCCAACCTCTCATACTTATGGAAGAGGTGATTGTCTACATGGACGACATCCTCATCGCTACGGCCGATGACCTGCCCCACCATCAATCTGTCCTCCACAAAGTTCTTCACTTATGCAAAGAACATCATCTGTATGTCAAACCCGAGAAGTGCGCATTTGAGGTATATGAAATCGAATACCTTGGACTCATCATCAGACACGGAAACATACGCATGGATCCCATTAAAGTCAGGGGAATCCTAGAGTGGCAAGCACCAAAGAACCTACGGGAAGTACGCGCCTTCCTGGGGTTCTGTAACTTCTATCGACACTTCATACAAAACTTCTTGACAACAGCTCGCCCACTCCATAACCTCACCCGAAAAGACACCCAATGGGCTTGGGGATCAAATGAACAGACCGCGTTTGATAACATCAAGCACTCCATCGGCCGGGAGCCCACACTCTTATTCCCCGACCTTGCAAAACCCTTCGAACTCGAAGTAGATGCCTCTAATGTGGCATTGGGGGCGGTGCTCAACCAACTCGGCCCTGATGGCAGAATGCACCCAGTAGTGTTCTATTCCAAATCCCTCAACCAAGTGGAATGCAACTATGACATCTATGACCAAGAGCTTTTGGCAGTAGTAAAAGCACTGTGCACGTGGCATACCTACTTGGTCGGGTCCCCTCACAAAATCATCATCCATACCGACCACACCAACCTTCAGTACTGGAAGGAGCCACAAAAAATCAGCAGGCATGTAGCCCACAAATTCTTAGAACTCTCCGAGTATGACTTTGTGTTAAAACACATCTCGGGCATAAAGAATAGTCGTGTGGACGCCCTATCACAACAGGCAGATTACACAGTCAATGAGGAAGACAACAATGACATTATCGTCCTCTCCGCCGACCGCTTCATCCAAGCTACCGAGATGTCAATGCACGACATGGACATCTGGACCCAGATATCGCAGAATCTCGACGAGAGGGATGTCTTGCGATGGGTGGAACCACATAACCTGAAAAAGCTCAACGGGCTATGGTGGAAAAACGACGCGTTGGTTGTCGTGGGCGACAACGACCTTAAGTGGGGGGTAATCACTTTCTTTCACGACTCTCCGGCCATGGGGCACCCAGGAATCACGAACACATACGAACTCATACGACGCGATTACTGGTGGCCCAACATGCACAAGGACGTGGAAGACTATGTCAAAGGCTGCGTGACGTGCCAGGCCAATAAAATAAACCCACACCGACAAAAGCCACACTTATTCCCCATCTCCACCGACCCAGATGCAGAACCCTTCAAGGTTGTAACAATGGACTTTATCACGAAACTCCCCCAGTCACAAGGATATGACTCTATCCTCACAGTCACAGACCACGACTGCTCGAAGGCGGCCATCTTCATCCCATGCAATGAGTCAATCACCGCAGAAGGAGTTGCGCGTCTCTATCTCCAACACGTATATCCACACTATGGTATCCCACGAAAGCTCATCACAGACCGCGACCCCCGATTCACGTCAGCATTTATGAAGCAGCTCTGTCAGGTCCTCGGGATCCGACAGAACATCTCGTCTGCATACCACCCTCAGACGGACAGGCAGTCTGAACGCACAAACCAATGGCTAGAACAATATCTTCGTCATTGGAGCAACGTGCAGCAGGATAACTGGGCAGAGGCCCTACCTGTGGCGCAATTTGCACATAACACGTGGCCCAATGCAACCACAAAGCACTCCCCATTCTCGCTCATTATGGGATGGGAACCACGCACCATGTGGATGCCGAAGCCCACATCAACTCTGTCAGTAGACCAACGTCTTGAAGAAATGGTCATCTGATGACAACACGCGCAGGAGTTGATGGCAAAGCGGGGGAAGACTCGGTTCATCCCCTACCAAGAAGGTGCACAAGTATGGCTTGAAGGGACGAATCTCCATACCTTTTACCCCACCGCCAAACTAGCCCCTAAACGTCACAGACCCTTCCATATCAAAAAGGCCCTATCAGCGGTGTCTTATGAACTCAAACTCCCAGCCACATGGAAGATCCACCCCACGTTCCACGCGAACCATATAAGGAGACGGAACTGCATGGAGCAAACTTCCCACGACCACCACCTGACCTTATCGATGGGGAAGAAGAATTCAAAGTAGAGCAAGTCCTTGGATCCAGACTCCATGGCCAAGGGCACAAGCTCCAATTCCTTA
This sequence comes from Lactarius pseudohatsudake, assembly GCA_021525015.1. Classification (NCBI taxonomy): domain Eukaryota; kingdom Fungi; phylum Basidiomycota; class Agaricomycetes; order Russulales; family Russulaceae; genus Lactarius; species Lactarius pseudohatsudake. The sequence goes on along the minus strand of JAKELH010000227.1, from coordinate 72,332 downwards.
TCAAATGGAAAGGCTTTCCCATGAGTGACAGCACGTGGGAACCACTAGACAATGTCCACCACGCATCTGACCTCATCGCCGACTTCTATCACTGCAATCCAACCGTGGACAGGGCTGGATGAAAGATATAAAACACGACCCATCAACTCACATACTTCCCATCCTCAACTTCTAACATGTTGACCACTCCTCTCATCTCTACTGTCCCAGTCCGCCCTCTTGTCACCACTATTCTCGAAAACTTGACCATCCCTTCCCAAGACCTCGGAATCCCCAAGGGACTCATACTTCACACCCCACACTCCAACATTACTGACTCTCCCCCTCCAGCTGTCTTAGCACTAGCCACAAAATGCATCACCGACGACATCCCTCCCCCACTTGAGGAGGCTACATCACTAGCTCTAGTGCCAGGACTAACGCTAGTCTCCATGCCCGACGCACCATTTCCCACTGCGCTGGGATACACCCTGACACCCCTGACATCCCCCAAACCTGCTCCTCCTGACCCTCGCCTCGCCCTCCTTGACGACAAGGAACCCATCAATTATGATTGCATTGCCCCTACTGAGGGGGACGATGTCGACCCAAATGACCCAGGCATCCCCTTCTTCCCGAATGACCTTTCGTCCCCCATGCACTTTACCCTCATGATTACCACCAACCAAGGGAAGCAACTTGCTCCCTATATCTACTACTGCAAAAACTACACTGAGTGTGTAGGGACGATGGGGAAGGGTCAATCCTGCTACATCTGTCCCGTCTTCCTCCGCTCCCCCAGCTTTAACCACGAAGCCCGCCCCATCACAGATGGGCAACTCCTCATGTTCCACCCCCACGACCCATGAAACATCATTATCAACGAGGTTCTTATGGAACTTCGCAACCCCCGTCTTTACACCGAGGTGGCCCGGCTCCGAGAGTGTCTCGTAGAGCAGGACAAGTTGAAGCAGCGACAGACAGACCTGCTGCGACTCGAACAAGAGGCCATCCACGATTTATTCAACCTAGACACGAAGCTCAGAGGTGTGTGGAAGCGCCTCCAATACCCTCGTGCTGTCCCGCTAATCTTGGAGAAGTACGTGGAGCTGATGGCTAGAGCCAAGCCGGTAAGACCACACTTCGAGAAGTACGCGATGCCCTTTGCGCCGCGCGAAGGAGGGCCTTGTGAGATGCCATGTGTCCATGGGGAGAAGGACAAGCATTGTCGCAAGTGTTACAAGTGCAAGGAGCCTGGCCACCTCATTGCAGATTGCCCCACACTAGGACAAGCCCCACGGGACCATGTCAATGGTGTGGCAGTCGGTCTCACCATATGGATGTCTGCCTCATTTGCCGCCTCAATCCGATGTCACCCGCTTATAATGAGGAGACCAATTGCCCTCGTTTCTGTGGGAAGTGCCTCAGGTTTGATGCAAGGCACAACGAGATCAAGTGCCCCATGTACGAGCGATGTGGGAAATGCAGTACGCATGGACATTTCCTCTTCCTACGCAAGCATACCTGCCCTCGCTCCCCCTCTCCTGCCCCTGATAACACCCCTCCTGAGGAGGATTACTACTACGTCAGCGACTAGTCAAAGTCATGGCGACTCCGAGTCTGACGGGGGGTAATGTTACAATTCAGCTTCTTGTATCTGTCTGTTCCCTGTTCTGTGTATGATATGCGGTTTCCGCAGGCTTCTTATTTCTCACGCGCCGCTTCGTTTTCCCTGATTCCACTTACGCACGACTCAGTCCGAGGGGTAGTTTGAGCCATCGAAAAGCACCCCACATTTCCGAGTTGATCCCATGAGTGCATGACTCCACTCGTCCTTATCATACTATATCTGGATTTCCCATTGTTCCATTCCAGAGCTGAAGGCTCATTATCACGCCTTGTGTTTGGTTCGACCAAACACCCTGTACTACTATATAAGGTCTCGTATACCTAGCTTGTACGGTAGACTTGACTTCTTGTGCAATACCACATCAGTTGTCTCACGATCCTGAGTGAACTTGCCTTTGCGCTTGAGTTAAACCTTCTGCTTGCCTTTGCACTTGAGCCTGTCTTAACCCTGCTATTATCCTTGTGTCTCGGGAGACCAAGTGATACTTGTGCATCACCGCTCTTGGTCTTAATCGACCTACGCCCTTTCTGTAACCTGCCGTGACACTCGAAGTACACGTTGTACCAACGCCCCTGTGGTGGTGTTACAGAAAGGGTGGGAAGAGAGTAGTGTTGGGGAAGTTTGGTCTCAGACTGACCCAAACCGGGTTTGGAGAATCCTGGCTCAAACCGAATGGTTTGGTTTCCGGTTTGGGGGTCCCAAACCTGGTTCAAACCAAACCAAACCAATTAAGAAAACATATTAAAAAATAGTTTATAAGTGCTCAATAAATGGTTTGGTTTGGTTCAAACTCAGTTTGAACCAAACCAAACTGAGTTTAAACCAAATTTAAACCAAAATCAATGGTTTTTGGTCTCAAACAATTTGAAACAAAGTCTTAACCAATGAATTTGAACAAAATCAATCGTTTTTTCTTTAAGCCAATGTCTTAAGTGGTTCCTTAAGTGGTTTGAACCAAGTTTGAACCGAACTGAACCGAACTGAACCAATTAAGGACCAATTTCAAACACTTATTTTTAATCGGTTTGAAACAGTTTGGAATGGTTTGAACTGGTTTGGGTCCGGTTTGGGTTCAGTTTGGTGAAAATTAAATGGTTTGGTTTCTGGTTTGGCCCAAAATGGCCCAAACCAAACCAAACCAAACTTCCCCAACACTAGAAGAGAGGGTTGAGGACTGCAGTTTGAGGAGAAGTGAAGGTATGGAAGAATGGATGGTATGGCCAAAGTGATACAGGTGGTGTCAACAATGTGCGTGAAGATAACGTTAGGAATTGGTAAATAAAGTCCAGAGGAATATGGGCACACCTTTTCCCAAGACAAAAGTACAATGCTAAGCCAGTCGATTGAGGGTACAGTGGGCGGAAATGGGTGGAACGCTTGAGACCGATGACCTATGTTGTTGACTCAATTTTGCAAGGTGCAGGTGACCAAAGGTGTCCGATGGGGGTAAAAGGGACATGGAAATAACAAGGTAAAGAGTGACAAGTTTCAGGATAGAGAGAGCAAGCAACAAGGGGGGATGAGGCAAGACAAGATTTTGATCTAGTGAAAGCGCAGTGACAGTGTCCGAGATAGGCAAGTGCACAGTTCCAACTTCCAAGACCTTACAACATGGTCATTCCAGCCTCAGGCCTCAGGTGCTGCACTAGACCACACCAGCACAGTGTAGCTAGGCAAGTTGTGTGCAGGAGTGTTGGGTCCAAAGCACAATAGGATTCTCTAGTACTAGTCTAGTGATTAGGGGCTTTCAAAGTTGCCCTTATTTGTCTCATTACCTAACCATTACGATACCATTTTGCAAACCATTAAGTCGGAAATGATCTCAAAAAAGGGACAAATAATTTGATTTTTTAAGGATGGGTGGGGGCTCCTACTGTACATAACGCAATTATTTCTATTTTATTAAGGGGGGCTGCTAAAGAAACTGAGTCTCATTTTATTTTATGTAAGACAGCAAATATGACTACATTTTATGAACTCCGAATCGGAACTAGTAATCTGGTCTAGTGGAGATCGAAAAAGATTTACCCCGCCAAAACATTGCCAGGGGCTCCGAGGCACAAAAATAATTCATTATAGTTTCATTATTGGCTTTTTTCAGGGGGGGGGGTTTCAAAGTTGGACATTATTGGTCCATTTTTATTTTATTAATTTTCACATTAACATCATATTTACACCAAAATCGGGCTTAATGGACGTTATAATGGGTCCAATAAGGGACCAAAATAAGTTAACTTTGAAAGACCCTATTGTAACTAATAGTCTAATTACAAAAACCTTCAAAGTCAATAATATTCTATAACTTCTTTGTTGGCATCGAGATCATGTCCAGCTTGTTCAGCATCAGCAATCAAAAGGTCCTTGTACTCTTCAACGTCCACTTGTTTGATTTCACTTGAATTCTGTGCTGCTGTATCAACGACACTGTGACGCCAAGTGAATTTCATCAGTTGAAGTTCCTCAAACCTTTGTGCCCCGAGTCTCACGCACTGATCCATTGCAACCTGTTTGCTGGCAGAGAATAGATGTTCACAGGGGACAGAAGAGGCTTGACAGGGGAGAATATTGAGGGCCATCTGCCCAAGGGTTGGATAGATATGGTGATGGTTCTGCCAGTACTCAACGACATCTATTTTGGGTGTTGCATCTTGTGGCAGATCAGAAAGGTAGCGCCCCAGTTCTGCGACCCAACCCTCCTCACCATGTGTGATCAGTGTTCAATGATGTTGATTGAAACCTGTCAGGGAAGGTCTTGACATTGTTGGGATGTCTGGTGCCATTTGTGTCGCTGTCAATGGTGCCGTGTGAGTTTCCCAGTATTTCGCCATCTACTTTGTATTAGTTGCACTATCCTAATGCATAGGGTTAAAAATGCACCGTATTTTCAAGTATCTTCTGTGCCTCAGCCTGCCAGTTCCTTGCATTGGGGTTACCAGCAAGAATCTCTGCCTCCTCCTCCACCTCACCATCCCATGCATGTGCAATATAGCTGAGCTTGTAATATGGATGGAGAACCAAGGCCAGTACATAGCTTGGTTTCTCATCAAACCGAGAATAGTATTTGTTGAGTTTGGTGAGGCCATCATTGATCGCATCCTTGTACATGGCATATTGGGGATTGTCACATTTCACCTCCCATGCTGTTTGAAGCTCTTCGATTGCAGGTAGTGAACACCATAACGTGGGTCTCTGTTCAGAAGAGAAGTATTCCTGAATCATATTAGAGTCCTCAAGAATCGACTTCACGTCAAGGACCCTGACCCAGTCCATCTCAGTGATCTTCTTGGAGACTCGGCCATCATGACAGAGAACAGTAATCAGCCCAAACAATTCATCAGCTGTGGCAATGAACAGTCTTACTGCCTGTCGAAGGCAATAGGCATGGTCGAGCATTTTGTACACAGACCCCCATCGGACATTGCTGTGAAGTGGGATTACAAATGGTGTGGTAACACCAGATTCAAGTTGAAGCTTCTTGAAGTATTCAATCTGTTGCCCTGAGCATTGAATCTTGACAGCAAGTGTGCGAATGGCCGCAATAACATCAAGGGACCCTCCAAGGACTCAGTTGCCAGGCAGATCGGGATCATATTCCCAAATAGCCGTTGTTGTTTCCATGGCTGCTATTTTTGTGATATGTCCCATGACATCAATAGTCCCAAGGTTAACAAGATGTCTGAGGCACCTGGGTGAACAACTGAATACGGTCTCGAAACATGCAAAAGGAGGACTCACATCAATTGGTTTTCATGTGCATTCCAAACTGGGAGGTTCTGGGACTTGTGGAGATGCTGGACCGTCTGGAAAATTGTTCCATTGGCTGACATGTTATCCAAGGTAACGGCCTGGAGTTTTGACATATTCCAACTGAAGATTCCTGCATGGTCACACAGCCCCATGAAATAGCGACCTAAATTGTCACCATCATGGGCCCCCGAAATGCCCTGAAACACAACAACTTCAGAATGCAACTTCCATTGCTCCTCTTTCACCTCAATCCAGTGTGCAGTCATCCCCAGGAATGCCACCTTTGTATTGTCTGCCAACCAGCCATCTGCTGTCATTGAGACTTTACCAGGAGCTGCCTGATACTCGGTGAGTATCCGAGTCCCACTATCCAAGCTCTTGTACTAACTGTTATTTCTCTCCGCAGTTGCTTCAACCACTTCAGGCACTCATTGTGGACATAAATGCCAATGTCATGACTACTGGGTAGTTCAGAAGCCCTGGTTCTCGGCCTCATTGACACAAGACAATTCCAAAACAGGCTGTTACTCACAACAGCAAAGGCCTGGAGGACAAGGGTGGTTGAAGACAAGCAGGAGGGTGTACTGGTAAGTCATATTTCCCACCGCACTGACATACAACATCACGCTTACCTGGTCATCACAAGCAATGAACTGGGCAATGGCATGCAATGTTGCCTCTTGTGTGAAGGCTTCTGAACAAGTAACGACAAAGCCACCATCTAGCTTTGCCTGCATCCTTTCCTTCTTTTCCTTTTCTAATGCTTTTGCAAGCTTCGGAGGGATCGCGTGATGATTGATAGGTACACTGGCTTGCTCACACTTTTCTTTGTATAGTGTGTAATGCCTCTGACAGTGTTGGCACAGCGTCAAATTCCCCCCCGTCAAAAAACACTTGCGGAGCCCAGCTTTCTCAACATATGCTGGGTCTCCCCTGTCAAAGAGTAAGCCCCGCTCCTACAATACCAAATGGAAACTCACCTGCACGTTAGGCACCAGCAACCTGTCATCAATGTTGCTTTGTCGTTCTTCTTGAAGTTCACCTTCAAGCATTCGGAAAACATCAAGTCCAGGTCCCTTGTTGTCTCGCGCTTTGGGGCCACCTCTTCTCTAAGCTTTGCTTGGTGCCAGTCCTCAAGATTGCTCCTCTGTTGCTGTATTTGTCAATAGATATGGTGCAACCTTTAATGAACGTACCTCAATATCTGTGTCAGGATCCAATACACCAAGATCAACAGCCTCAGTGTTGGGCTCTTCATCACTATCCTCCTCAACAGACTCCACTGGATCACGGTCGCGTTTTTTCCCCTTTGGCCCCTGTCACTTTTGTAACTGTTTGGTGACCTCCAAGTCCTCAGATGAACTGATGTCTTCATTGTTGCGTGCCTGCCGTTTTTGACTTGTTGAGTCTTCACCAGTTGTAGGTCAACCCCTTTTCCTTTTTGGTACACGCTTAACTTTGGGGGGCATGACAGAAAAATCTAGAACAAACTGAACTTGCTTGGTCAGTTTTCTTGTAAGGTAACCAGTGTGAGTTAATTTGCAGACTTGGTCCCCACTCTGCTCTCGGCAAGCATGTTGAACCCTCACCTCAGGCCTGGCCGCGGATGGACCCAGGCTCACACAACCAAGCGTGTGACTCGATTACACATTACTTTTACTTGTAGTATTATGAACTTGAATATACTTTTACTTGTTGTATAGTAGGATTATGAACTCGAATTATGAATTTAAAATATAGTAGCAGTCCCCCATGCAACCGGTTCCAACCAGTTTTCTTGCAGTTGACATATCTGACTCAGCAACGATGGACTGCAACCAGGTCCCATCAAAAATGGCTGCAACCGCAACCAATGGTCTGGTCCTTTTCCGGTCCGGTCCGGTTGGGTTATCAGTCTTTTTTCAGTCCTATGGACCAGACCTCAAAACACTAAGCCAAACCAGTATCATTTGCATTTTTCCAACCTATTTCTATGTAAAACATTGTAGAAGAATATCCACTTTTCCAACCAAAGGGATTGTAACAAATTTATATCCAGTAAATATTATTTTGAATTTTGCAATATGAATTTAGCCTAATAATATATAACCATCATATTTGGTTTTTATATTGTGAAAAATGAAGTCTCTTATTATTATAGAAACGTTAAGATTTTTTTTAGTAGAAAAATGGAGATTTCCACCCAATCTCAGAACATCTCACATTTTTACAGATGCCCTTCTCTGCATGACAAAACAAAGCTCAGCTATTGTGTGCTGTACTACACTGTGTAAGTAGGAACTTGAACTTATATAACAAAGTATATATCTGCAAGGAATATAACTGCATACTAGTTGTAAGTTTTGGGGTATCAATAAAAATTGTTTTATAAATGGTATTTACTGTTTATAAATAGTTTACAATGGTTTACTATCTATTTACTGGCTGTTGAGTAAACATAAACTAAATGGTTAGAGCCTTACCAGTGAAGAGGTATGTGGCTCATACTGCTCCACAGCCCCCCTGACCTACTGCTACATGGTGGTGCATCACAATGGTTGGCACAGCACCAATATTCTACAGGATTCCAGTTAGTGTTGCCGCGAGTTAGAGTCCACACCGGTGTGAACTCTAACTTGGACCGAACTTTCGACAACTCGGACCAACTCTAACTCGGGAGTTCACACCGGTGCAACTCGGGAGTTCACACCGGTGCAACTCGGGAGTTGGCCCCAAAAACGCCCCGCAGTTTTTTTCTTTGCTTGTATACATGGTATATCTCCATTCCTCTACCAAATAACGACTTTTTGTAATCTATAGTATACTCTGTACCGTAATAGTGAATGAATATACTGTAATCAGCAAAGACTTGGAGCCATGAAAGCGAAAACGTTCGGAAAACTATGGTGCGTGTGGTTTTTGCTCTTGCCTCGATCCGCAAAATTGCACATATACTGCCTCACAGCCTGCACTTCAGCAGGCAGCTATCCTTCAAGGAAAGGTACACGATCATCGGCTTCATTCCAGACACCGTCCTAAGCTCACACAGCAAACACTTCAAGTCGCTCACTCTTCACTAAGCTTCTAAGCTTCATGCCTCGCTCAAGGGCCCTTAGGTGAGTTTTTTTTCCCTTTTCTTTTCCCTCATCGAGAGTAATCTATCGTTTGCAAATACTGACTGTACTCTTGTTGATGCGTGTCGGTTGGGATATCGGCGCGGGCATGCATCCAACTTGTTAACTACTTCTGCTCAGCCTGCTGGAGCTCATTGGTAGGAACACAGACAAGGCGTTTTCCCGGAGGCGGGAGCGATGCGCCGTCAGTCTCCATTCCAGCCCCCTCCGCATGCAGCCAATCCCCTTCTTTCCGCTACTACAGTGACATTGTGGTATCAGGAACTCACAACCAAGATTGAAGATACAGAACATCTGCGCGAGCACTTTGCCAAGCACTGTAATCAGGGCCGCATGCCATATTGGTACTATACGTCCGTGTCCAGTCAATGCCAACCATCGGCAACGAGGAACGATGAAATCCATCGGAGGATGGGAAAGGCCGTGCACCGGCACCCTCGTTGGCCATCGCCTCGCAGTCGTCTCCAAGGCCCTCGGCGCTGGAGGAAGAGCGCACTGGCACGCTGCGGCGCATCGACAGCTCGGCCTCCTTTTTCTTCTGGTTCAGCCCAGCTAGCTTCTCAGCGCTAGGGTGGTGCTGTGCACCTGGTGCGATGGAGCAGATAGACACAGTGGAGGGGCACATGTCATGACAATGCCGGTGTCTTGCAAGTGTGGGGACCGTGTGCCCGGTACGTCAATCATAACATAGCCAGTCTGACACCTACGCGTGCCGCCCCAGAACCTCAGAAACCTCGGCAACCTATCCCTGGCTGTTCACCCCTCCCTCCAGTCACTTTCGACGCACACCTACCTTCTGGGTTGCCGAGCAGAAGGCTGGTACCGCTGCACCTGGACCAAAGGCCATCAACAAAATGGACTTGACTAGCAGAACAAATTCGAAAGCCCAACAGTGGCAGCAATTAATGAGCCCATTTGGAAAACAGATGAAGTTCTAGATTTTTTGCATAGCATGGATGGGCCCGGTGGTAGTACCTAGGTTACAGCTTGTATATACTATAATTTCCTCGAGTACAAGCGTTCTGCCTAAGGACGCGGGGAAAAGGGGCGTGGGAACCTTCAGAATTGAAGGCTTCCCATTGGTTCATGTCTTGCACTGAACTCCCGAGTTGCACCGGTGTGAACTCCCGAGTTAGAGTTAGTGTCGAGTTGCCAACTCGACTCGGACCGCATCGACTCGCGGCAACACTAATTCCAGTTACTGCCAACCTCATAAACCATGTGAGGAACAGCACATTCCCCCCAGTAGTAACTATTGTTGTTGCACATTGTAGAAGAATATCCTTTCCAACCAAAGAGATTGTAACAAAATCATATCAAGTAAATATCATTTTAACAACATTTTTTAATCTGAATTCAGCCTAATAATATATGGCCATCACTGGATGGAAGATGTCCTTTTACCATTGACAAAATTTAGGCATTTATAATAAAAGGTGTTTTTTATTCACAATTTTCATACATGAAATGTTGACAAGGTAATTAAATATTGACAATGCATAATATGTAGACAGTATAGATATTATTTTCCACAATATTGTCAGAATATTATATTAAGTATTTTGTCAAGATATTTCACATGGTAATCTTTATGAAATAAGTTTAGAGGGTTTTAGGGTTCAACTACAAAAACATTTTGTCAAGATATTACCATGTGAAATGTTTCAACAAGATACATAGTATAACCTCTATATAGTGTAAACCTTGTGGTAAGGCTAGTAGCTTGAGCCAACATTTTTGGAATCCCAGGAAATAAAACTCTGAGAATATTTGTGAAGTTGTACTACATTAAATGCTAGGGGGTCCTCTGTCAACACTTATAAGTAATCCAATCAACTGTTCCTAAGTTATTTGACTGCACCTAACTTGGTCATTTGCAAGCCAAGCTAATTGTTAAGCAAGTAAAATAATTCAGAAATGCCTAATTGGACCACTTAGAGTTGCCCTGGCATTTTAAATTGTTTACCTCCACAAACATCTTCAGACTTTTCCTGTTTTATTTCATACTTGTAGGATCCCAAAAATGTTGGCTCAAGCTGCAACTAAGGCAATAACTCATAAGGTTAGTTGTTGAATATGTTAGTGAGAGTTAATTTTCAAGTTACTAGTTTCATCATATTTCATATATTTGCTACTGAGTGGGCCCATTTTCAAGAAAACTTTTGGGGTATCAATGTAAATTATTTTATAAATAGTATTTACTGTCTATAAACAATTTACAATGGTTTACTGTCTATTTACTGGCTGTTGAGTAAACATAAACTAAATGGTTGGAGCCTTACCTCGAGTTGTTGTAACTAAAGGTAGCAATTGCCTGAGCCATAAGCTGGGCATGTGGAGCATGTGGGTTTGTTCTGAAAAAGTCACTTATTCTCTTGGATCATGTGGATGATATCATTTTGAGAGTGGTCAAGAACACAGATGTTTGGGTCTGCACAGTGGGTCATTGCACAGATCTCATATGAAAGAGCCACCCAAGTGCAGACAAGTCTGACATTTGTCTGGAATCCAAGTTCTTGGAGCAGCACCAAACTAAAATTGTCAACTGTAGACTCTCTAGCATGATTCATCATTGCCCAATCCAGGTAATTGATGAGTATGGCATTTGTGGGAATCACCATATTGGTTGCCATGAGTGTATTCAGTAGCTCTTCATCAACTTGAGGTATCAGCAAGTCCCCTTGGCCAAAAAATGCCACACTGTCCTGGTACACAATATCGATGTTGTAGGCATCTAGTTTGTTATTAGACCATTCACAAGCAGACTTTGCAGAGCACAAAAGATTTATGAGATTGACACAAGGGGATTGGCACCAGACTGGAAGGGCTGGCAAGCAACAACGAAGGAAGTGAAGGAAGAAAAGACACTACATTTGGAATGCATTCATTCCTGAATTGACCAGACTTGAAGGTGGTGAGCCTGAGCACATGAAAAACTAGTGTCCATACAATGCATCAATTTCGGGTTGCCTTTGCCTAACAGAGTTTGCATAGAGCATAGAAGATAGTAAATTTACCAGGATCATGTATTTTGTAGTTTTACAGACAGATTCAAGGCAAGGAAGAAGGCTACAAATATGTTAATAAAGAGAAAGAGAAATGAATTATTGGACTTTTGAACATGTCCTATAGGTATTTCCACCATTTGTGAATTCACTGGTTCAGACATGACTTCGTGCCAAAGGATGTGAGATCAAAATGTTTGACCCCTATTCCATTGAGCAACAGCTTGTGATGAGATGGAGGCAGGATGCACGTGAAAGAGGAAAAATGATGTATATATTTTTGCGAAATGTAAACAAAAAGGTACAGAAAATTTGTTTCAGCAGATTCAGTAAGACCTATTAGATTGGTAATGATGATAAGTATGAACATCCAGTGTTACGTTAGGCCCGTCCTAACGGTGCTCGACTTGAGCGGTGACAGAGTGGCTCGATATGCGAAGGACGACTTAGCGAATATGGATACACGTCCTGAGTAGGAACGTGATCAGTGTGAGCACTGGGGCAAAGGTCCACCAGGCGTATACGTCGTCGGACGATCTGCTCTACGAGAGCCAGACGCACCAACAGGCAGAGAGAGAGAAGAAGACAGACGAGAAGGGATGAGACGAGAATTGGACTGAGTGATTCAAGAAGACCAAGCTGGAGGCTCGGTCTTCGTACTGCTAGTCCTTTATACAATTGACGAGGAGCTTTGAAGCTCCTCCTGAACGTAGGGTACCCAGTAGCGATAGTAGCTCGAACCCTACTACAGACTATCCTAGGAACGAGTCACAAGTCCGATACGATATACATGTGATAACAGCCCTAAGGCTGACTGAGACGACTGTCCCTGACTAATACTAGGGTAGTCAGAACCCCACGAGTCCGCAGTCCGTACCGATGAGTCCGATCGCAACATCACCTCCTCTTTAGGTGCGACGTCCCGACGCTCCGAAGCCTTCCTCCTCGTACCTGATCCTAGTACGCTGCGGCTGCTGCCCGATCCTTCCGACCCCTACGTGTCTTCTTCTTCGTCAACTCGTGGTCCACCATGGTGCCCGCCTCGTCCTCGATGCGCTCCATGGCGTTGGCCATCTCCAGTCGGCGGCGGCTTGCAGTCGACTTCCCAGCGACCTCCCCCAGGGCGGCGATGAGGTCGTCGACTCGCTGATTGAGGCGCTCCTCCTCGCGTGCCGCGGCGCGGTAGCGGTGACCTCCGCTGTGAGGGAGGGGTCGTGGATGGCATCGAGGCAGCGGTCGACGCGCGCCCGGTCTTCGAAGGCCTCGGTGAAGAGGACCATGTCGGTGTTCGGGTAGATGGGCTTCCCGCCGTAGGTGAAGCGGGGAGCGGCGTAGAGGGGGCGGGCGTAGACCTTGTCCGACTCGTCGATGATGCCCACGACCAGGGGGTCCGGCCCCATGATCACCTGGACGTAGCGGGCCTCGCGCTCAACCCCGTCGGGGGAGACGATGCGGAACGGTATGTAATCCGTCCCCTGGTTGGCCTTGAAGCCAGTGGGGACGCGTGTGTTGAGGGTGACGAGGGGTTGATGAGTGGCGGGGCCCATGACTCCGAGGTCCCGCTTGTACATGGGGGAGCCGTCGACATTGAGGGAGTAGGGGGTCTCGCGTGGGTCGTCAGTGTCTGTGGTAGAGCGAATGAGGGGGTGCGTAGCTGGGTAGTCGCTGGCAGCATCCTCGGCCAGACCCCAGTCCGCATCAAGAGGCGTCGATGCCTCAGCTCCTGCTGCCGCCGCTGTGCCCTCCGCAGCTGCTCGTCCCTCCACTCCTTCACGATCCTCCTTCCACGGCCGCACAGGTCCGAACTCCACGTGGTACCTCGACAGGTTCAGTGTCACCGTGTCCTGTCAAGGTGTGGAACGAGGCTATCTGCGGCCTGGCCCTCGAGTAGGGCGCGCTCTTCTTCTTCGGCGATCGCCTCGTAGGCAAGAGGCTGCGCCTCGGGGGAGTCGGCGGTTCCCCCGTACAGTGGGGTCGGGGAAGGCTCTGAGGACGGCGATGGCGTCCTCAGCGGGTCGCGGGCCCATGGGAGGTGGTGAGGGCTTCGACGACGGTGTCGATGGTGGACTGCGACGGGAGTGAACAGGAAGACATGGTACGGAGGTAGACAGGATTGGAGAATGTAGCAGGGGTTGCTGAGGGACTTAGCTCATAGTGAAGCTCCCCTTATATGCGTTTCCTGCGTGGGGTTCAGCGCTTTGAAGTCCTTGATGGCCTGGTCGGCGAATACTTCGCTCCGGTCGACCCACTGATTCTCCGAGTCGGGGTATCCCTTCCATTTCACGAGATACTGGAGTTTCCAGTGTTCTTCCGAACCTTCGCGAGTCTAGAATCTTCTCGACCTCGTATTCCTCTTCTCCGTCTACCAAATCTGGTGGTGGGCGCTGGTAGTTTGGCCCATGTGTTGCCGTCTCATGATATCTGGTGAGAAGATCGGTGTGGAACACCGGGTGGATGCTCCACTGCGTGGGAAGTTCTAGGCGATAATTGACTGGGGACATCACCTGTGCGACCTTAAAGGGGCCGTGTCTCTTGGGCGCAAGCTTCGCGGTTGGCTGGTTGGTCCGTAGGTGGCGTCCTTCTAGCCACACGAGGTCACCTTCCTTGTATTTGGGCGTATCTTGTGTTTAACCCATGACTTTTGTGCCTTGATGAGGAGCGCTTTAGCCTGCGCTCTAGCCTCCTGGAACTGATCTATTCTCAGCGCTACCTGGGGTATGGGCGACGGCCTATCGATCCAATCAGCGCGCGGGTTGTACCCCATCAGGAGGTAAAAGGGGGACTTCCTTGTGGTCTCGTGGGGCCAGTTGTTGTGCGTGAATTCCGCTATAGGGAGGTACGCTGCCCAGTTATCTTGCCGCTCATTAGTCCAGAAGCGGAGGTACTGTTCGAGCCACTGGTTAGTTCGTTCGGACTGTCCGTCCGTCCGAGGGTGGTAGGCGGTGGAGACGTTTTGTGAAATTCCCAGGATCTTGCACAGTTCCCTTGTGAACCGGGATGCAAAGCGTGGGTCCCTGTCGCTGATCACCTTGGAGGGGAGTCCGAATCGCAAGAAGACGTGCTTAGCGTATAGGGCAGTAGTTCCCTCCGCTGTGATCTCCTCCTGACAGGGGATGAAGACAGCTGCTTTGGTACAGTCGTGATCCGTGATGGTGAGGATCGAATCGAATCCTTGAGACTGGGGGAGTTTGGTGATGAAGTCTAGTGCGATGGTTTCAAAGGGGAGTGCTTCGGGGTTCGGATAGATTGGGGACAGTGGTGCGCGGGTTGGTCGATTGTTTGCCTTGTGCCTTTGACAGTCGGCGCACCCTTTAACATAGTCCAGTACGTCTTGGACGAGGTTCGGCCACCAGTAGGATCGTCCGACTAACTGCGCGGTTTTGTTAATACCCGGGTGTCCATAGACTGGTGGTGTATGGTGAGCGGAAATGATACTTCTCTTGTCATACAGTCCGCCTGTCACCACTCGTCTCCCTTCTTTGTACCAGGTGCCCTCGATCTTCTTCAACCGATGTGCGTTTACCCATGGGCGAAGATAGTTCTCGTCCTGGTGGTACGCTGCGTCTGGTCGTTCCATTTCCCCAGGTTCGATTGTCAGAGTGTTTGGCATGATCGTCTCGACTTGTGTGGCTCGTACAAAGAGTGCATTGGGGAGGACTGTTACGTCCTTGTTGTTGTTGTCCCCTTGGTCGTAGTCCGGTCGTCGGGAAAGCGCATCTGCTCTTCCATTGGCCGTGCCTTTGATGTGGTGAATCTCAAAGTTGTATTCGGATAGTTCTAGTACTTCCCTTGCGATGCGTCTGCTTATCCTCTGTGGTGATCTCCAGTATTGCAGATTGAGGTGGTCGGAGAATACTTTGGTTTTGTGTGGCGAGCCTGTGAGTAGGGGCCTCCAGTGGTGGAAGGCTTTGATGATGGCCAGTAACTCTAGGTTGTAAATGTCGTAGTTGCGCTCTGCTTCATTCAATGTCGCCGAGTAGTAACCTATGGGGTGCCGCTTGCCGTCTTCTTTGCGTTGTAGGAGTACAGCGCCTACGGCGAAGCCTGATGCGTCAACCTCCAGCTCGAATGGTTCTTCCTGATCCGGGTGTGCCAGTACTGGTTCACTCGTGACCAGTGTCTTGAGCTTCTCGAAGGCGTCTGCCTCTGCTTGTCCCCACTGCCACTCCACGTCTTTCCTCGTTAATCTGTTTAGTGGGCGTGCATGTGTGGCAAACCCTTTGATGAAGAGGCGGTAGAAGTTGCAGAAGCTGAGAAAAGATCGGACCTGTTTGACTGTGGTAGGTGTCGGCCAGTTGCGGATGCCTGCGACTTTGACTGGGTCCATGCGAGTCACCCCCTTCTCAAGGATTACCCCCAGGTAATCGATGGACGGGGCGCCAAAGACGCATTTCTCTGGTTTGAAGAACAGGTGGTTGGCCCTTGCGATCTGGAGTATGTCACGTACTGCCGCGATGTGGCCCACCATGCCGCTGCATGAGGCGATGCCAATATTGTCCATGTATACTCGAATGGTGGTACCTAGCGGCTCATGTTTCAGAATGACGGGGGCGCAGAGGTAGTCCATCATTTCTTGGAAGGTGGCCGGTGAGTTAGTGAGGCTGAAGTACATAACCAGCGGTTCAAAGAACCCGCGGCGGGTTTTGAACACGGCCTTCCCCTCATCGCCAGGTTTGATGTGGACATTGTTATATCCCGCGCGGACGTCGAGTTTGGTGTAGATGTCCGCGTTCCCCAGGTCCGTGATGAGTTCTTGGATGAGCGGGAGGGGGTATTGGTTACGCACAGTGAACGAGTTAATCCTCCGGTAGTCCTGAACGGGTCGGAGCTTCCCATCCTTTTTCTTGACAAAGAAGAAGGGCGAGGCGTAGGGGGACTTTGATGGTCGGATGTACCCCTTCGCCAGTTGCTCGTCCAGGAATACCTGGAGGGCTGTGTCTTTGTCACGCGTCATGGGGTAGATTTTGCAGTCGATGGCGTCTGGTGCGTCTTTCTTGAATTCGATGGTGTGGTCCCAGGGTCGCGAAGGTGGGAATCGGCGGGATTCCTCTTTGCTGAACACCTCTGCGAAGTCCTCGTATTCTTTTGGTATTTCGGTGGTGCTTGTGAACTGCTGTGCCGCAATAGCCAGATCCGTGGCGATGGAACGCGCCTTGACTGTTTCCCATTCGCTGTAGAGCTCCTGTATCGCGTGGCGCTTTTCTTTTTCGCTGAACTCTTCGGTAGGGGCGAACGCGATGGTTACCCCTCTGTTTGTGGGGTGTGTGGTACAAAGGACCACAGCAAGGGGGGTTGAAAAATTTGCTCCTTGACCCAGGGATGGGGGGGGGGGTCAACCAAAATCCCTTAAAAAAATTTAATATTTTCCACTTTATGACCCACAGCAGGGGGGTTGGGGGCAAGGTTGGGGGGGGTCAACCAAAATCCCTGAAAAATTTACATTTTGGGCTGTCTTGATAGTTCAGAGGGTGCACAAAGGGGGTGTACTTGTTGTTCATAGGCTCTCCCAAGCCCTCCTCTCACATCTTGGAGTCACACTGCTCACTTGTGGCCCCCGAGTTTTTCCTTTTTTGGTATAAGTTTCCTTTTTGGGTGGTACATGGGGGGGGGGAGGTCAACCAAAATCCCTTAAAAAAATTTACCAACCCCATGCAATTATAAAATTTGCTGACCCCCCTTGGACCACAGGATATGCATCCTCTTTGATAACTGCGTGTTGCCAGCTGATCTGCGGTTCATAGGCGGCTAGCCAGGGGTAGCCGAGGACGATGTCCTCGTTCCCCGTGTCGGTGAGCAGGAACCTCATTGTTTTGTGGGTTCCTTTGGTCTGGACGTCGAGGTCTACGCAGTGTGTGATTAGCCCTGCTTTATTTTCTGAGTTATCGATGTTCCATATCTTTTTGGGGGTCTCCAATTCCTGGAGACCGATCCCCATCCGCTTGGCAAACGCGGGTTTAATGAAGCTGTCTGTGGCTCCGGAGTCCACCAGTGCTTTTACTTCGGCCATGTTGTAACTCGTTCGAACGGAAACTGGAATTCTTAACGATCGAAAGCGTGTGATGATTACAGAATTACAACGAAGCGCCCTCACCCAGGCCGACGGGTTCAGGCGTTTTGAAAACCCTCCTTCCCCCACAGATCTTGGAGGACCAGGTCTTTTACTTCATCCGAGGCTCCAGCCACTCCCTGGAGCCATTCCTGTGCCTGCTGTTGCGGGGTCATTGCCGCGCGTGCTTCGACCCTCGGTTCTTGTGCGTAGTAGTCTGTTTCTGACCTCCGATTGTTGCTGCCTGATACGGTGTCTCGGTTCTGCGGGCAGTAGCGACTGAAATGTCCTTTCTGGTTACAGGTATAACAGATGACTTCCCTTGCGTCTCGGGGTAACCCCCTTCCTCTGCCTCGCGTTCTGGGCCCTCCTCTTGGGGGATAGGGTGGCCGCTGTTGGTTGCCAAGTATAAATTCGGCCCCGGCGAGTCTTCCCTGAGTGCCTTCGGTTTCTGTTCCTCGTGCTCTTGTCCGATCTGCCGAGGTGTCCATGGCGTTGGGGTTTTGCTGGTGGGGCAGGTTCCTTGGTGCCCACCCGCTCTGTGGGGGTCCCCAGGTACTGGGACGCGAGGTAGTCTTTGGGGCGGATGGTTTTATTGAGTTGAGACGTGCCTGTAGGTGCAGATACTGCTGCTGTTTCTTCATCGCCGCTTGTTTCCATGCCTCGAACGTAGTCGGTTCGTATTGCTCGTAGACTTTGGTGAACAGCCCCTTTGGCAGTCCTGCCGTGAATAGATCTATCGTTTGAGGGGTGTCGAGGTTGTAGTCAGCTTGTCGAGCGAGACGTTCAAAGGTGGCTACATAGCTGTCAATATCTCCGTCCTTCATGTGGACCCCTTTGCGTAATTCTGCCTGTGCTTGCTCTTTCTCCATGGTGTTCGAGAACCTTCTGTTAAAGGCGCGAAGGGTTTCCTCCCAGAGGCGTCGGGTGTGTTCGGGAAATCCGGCTTCCGTCTGGCGCATTAGCCAGTCGGTCATGTACATTACCCACTCGTTGACTAGATCTCCCTGGATGTAGCCGAGGAAGAGGAGTGATTGGCGGTAGTAATTGCGCATAATGTCGCTTGTGCTGTTAACCCCTTGGTAGAGGTTCCACTGCGCCCTGAACTGCAGGGCCTTGGTGCGGTCGCCGTTGAAGACCATGGGTGTGTTACCTTGGAGCCTGTCTGAAGACCGAGGCTGGTTGCCGATAGGACCTACCCCGGGGAATCCGCCTCCTCCAGGTGGTCCTCCTCCTCCTCCGTGTCCTCCACCTCCTCCTCCTTGTGGGTAGCCTCTCCCTGGGCCTCTTCCGGGTGGCCCCCCGCCTTCGGGAGGGTCTGGTTCATCGGGCCCGATGGCTCTCATCAGAGCTGCGTCGTCTGCAGTCATTTGATGCCCCGTGTCTGGGTGGATAGGGAGTAGGTCTTTGGGGACTCCATCGTGTGGTTGTTGTATGGGGTCCACCTGAAGCGCGTACATTGGCTCTAACTGTGTGGTTGTCATCTCGTCTGGTGGGTGAACCACTATGTGCTCAGCTTGTGGTCCTTCGTTGAGCGTGATCCCTGCAGCTCGGTTTGCTAGGTTGGTGAGCTCTTCCTGTTCCTCTGCGTTTACCTGTGAGAGGTGGTCTTCCTCGGACTCTTCGTCGCTTTGTTCTGACCCAGAGTCTCCTTCTTCTGTGGTGCTTGTGACGATCGCGCCGTCGATAGGTCCTACCCTCGCTAGGGGGACTACTTCGCTCTCTAGGATGTCGCACCGGTACTCGTGCGTTGTTGGCTGGACTACTGTTCGCACTCCTGCGTCGTTCGTGGCAAGTATGCACCAGCAAGTGTGCTCGAAGCTGAACTCAACTGGGTAGTAGCGACTTGGCCGATTGGGGAAGTCGACGAAATAACCTGTCTCTGCTCTGTGCGTCCTCCACCTGGCAGCTTTCAAATAGCGTGTGGGGACGTTCCGTTCTCCTCTACTGGGGATGATATATGATTGGACTTGGTTCCAGCCCCACCGATCGCCGGTTGTGGGCGCCACTGTGTCGTTCTTGTAGGGTGTAGCTTGGTCTTAATGTTACGTTAGGCCCGTCCTAACGGTGCTCGACTTGAGCGGTGACAGAGTGGCTCAATATGCGAAGGATGACTTAGCGAATATGGATACATGTCCTGAGTAGGAACGTGATCAGTGTGAGCACTGGGGCAAGGTCCACCAGGCGTATACGTCGTCAGACGATCTGCTCTACGAGAGCCAGACGCACCAACAGGCAGAGAGAGAGAAGAAGACAGACGAGAAGGGATGAGACGAGAATTGGACTGGTGATTCAAGAAGACCAAGCTGGAGGCTCGGTCTTCGTACTGCTAGTCCTTTATACAATTGACGAGGAGCTTTGAAGCTCCTCCTAAACGTAGGGTACCCAGTAGCGATAGCAGCTCGAACCCTACTACGACTATCCTAGGAACGAGTCACAAGTCCGATACGATATACATGTGATAACAGCCCTAAGGCTGACTGAGACGACTGTCCCTGACTAATACTAGGGTAGTCAGAACCCCACGAGCCCGCAGTCCGTACCGATGAGTCCGATCGCAACATCCAGACACTCGCCTTTGAAATTTAAAGAGACTGAGGGCGGCACCCCCTTGTCACTCTTGTTTGCCTTAGTGTCTCCATTGTTTTCTCCTTCAATTGATTCCATCACTTCTTTTGCAGAGCAATTAGCCTTCCTTGTCGGAGCAGTCACTGTACTGTGCAAGGGCAGAGAACTTGCAGACCTGGTGCATGCAACCTTGCTCTTACATGTGTGTGCCCACTGTGGTGGTGTTCAATGAGGTTAGCTGCTGTGTGACAGTAGCAGTGGAAAACTAGAATGACGCACATGCACCTCTGATGTGAGCAGACTTGAAGGAGTCTGGCTGGGTCTGTAAAACTCATTTTAATAAAAGATAGGTAGATGTGCATGTATGTGAATAGAATACAAGGAAATAAAAATAAAAGAACCACTTCATCAACATTCTGCAACATGCGCCGCCTTTGAGGTAGTGAGAGTTGCAAAGACAGACGAGTGGGAGGAGCCATGACAGGCCATGCCAAAGTGCAGGTCCATCAAGGATGGCCCTTGGGTTTGCATGTGTAGTCAGCACCATAGTTCATCATTCTTGCAGAGCATGTCATGATCCAATGATCGTGCCATTGATTATCTTGGGTTTCGCTTTCTAGAATCATCTTTGGCAGAATCTTGGTTTTGTGTATTTTTACTGATCCATGCCAGCACATAAAATGATTGCATGCTACTTACTCACTGATTCTATATTTAGTTGGCACATACACATCCCCCAAAAAATCGACAGAAAAACAGTATTTTGTACAATACTTAAGGAGGCTGTAGTTTACTCTGTAGTCCTCGTTCTAGTCTTGTTCCCCATCTCAGAATATAGTCTTTTGCCACTCTCTCTTCTCTATTTCTTGACACTCCTCTTGGTGGCTCAAGAGTACTCCAGTTACAACTCGGTATCAAGCCCAAGCTCTGCCTGTCTTGCTATAACTCGGTCTCAGCCCAAGCTCTGCACAATCCCCTCATTACGACAACTCGGTGCCGGTCTGAGCCCTGATTGTAAAATAAGACTAGAACCTCTCTAACAACCTCTCATACCTTCTTGCAGTAATACCTGAGACAACTCAGACTAGCAGACAGCAATTCGATCGTGGCAAGCCTACGATTACAGTTCCCAGAAGAAGACGGTTGGATCAAAGTCCTTCGACGTTGGTTGGACAATCTCCCCCCACACATACTCAGCACTGCATATTGGAATACCTCCCCAACAGACAGACACGGTGGCTATTGCTGTGTTGTAGGACAGAAAGTCTACCTCCTTGAGTTTATCAACAATGCTTGGTACCTTGTTGAACAACATTACAACACAGATCTCGGCCAGCACATCACACACACTTGACACTCTCTGAGGATCAATCATGAAAATGAACTCCAACTTGGTTGGTGGCTCCCAGAAGACAAAGTGAATCCCAACGACTCCCTATCACTGCAGCGCCTATCCCTTCTTTGGCGGTCGAACAACAAGTAGAGGAACAGCTCAAGTACGTCGACAAAAATGTTGTCCTACCTGACCTCCCCGATCCCGTCGAAGACCTCACAAATGCTTTCCGCCACCTAACCCCGATCCACGTCGATCTTGCACTCATCGACGAACCCTCTGTACCCATGTCTGTCCCCATACTCCTGATATTCTCCTCTGCACCCTTCGCTCCTCCCCCAATCAGACCAATAACCACAGCTCCTCTACCAGTGACTTCAAAAGCACGCCCCCGACCTTGTTCACTGGCAATTGTGCCGATAGTGATCAATTCCTGCGTGAATTTCGCTTATATAGGAAGATCAACCGAAATCACGAACTCATTCGGAATCCCTACTTGTGCGTCACTATTGCACTCAGCCTTATGCGGGGACCCACTATAAACAACTGGGTTGACATTATGTGTCTCGGTCCGGCTTGTGGACACTTACTATATGGTGATGACTCCCTGAGTAAGTTGTAATTAGTCATGGACTTTGTATCAGTCAGCCATAGTATCACATGTTCGCAATGGTACTATGACTCATTACTAGTAGTAGTCCGTATTAGGGTTCAAGCTACTTACGCTACTCGTCGTCTCGGTTCAAAGAGGAGCTTGAAAGCCACCCTCTCATGTATAAGTAGTACGCAGCGAAGACCAAGGATCGCTATCTGGTCTTCTTCAAAGCCACCTTCACTCTACTCTTCCACGTGTGCCTGCTTCCTTACTTCGCTTGACTCTATTGAAAGAGCAAGTCGAACACCTACTACGCCTGGTGGATTCAGCCCCAGTGCCTATATCGATCGCATGCACCACGAAGGCTGTGTATCTGTGCAAGAATGTTGAACTTGCTAAGTCGTCTACGCCCTTTCAAAGTCCAAGTCGGACTGACGCCAGTGGTGGCGTTACATTAAGACCAAGATCCTTTCATCGTGGCGTTCATGACTCGAGACCATTGGACCAACTTCAGGACCTACTCCTCGGAACAATGAGGAGATCGCAACGTACCCGTACAATTCCTAGGAGCAGCCAGGTGGAGAGACTACCAAGGAGATATCGGATACTTCGTCGACTTCACGTCAGGACCCACTCGGTACTGACCAGTCGAATTTAACTTTGAAAACCTCTGTTGGGTGGAAGTTACATGGAACCCAGTCGACAACAGGTGGGACGCAATAAGACCGGCTGGAAGGAACTATAACTGTGACAATCGACGCAAGAGGACTACCCAATCGCGAACAGTGGGGACGCATCAATGGACAACCTGAGGAAGAAGCCCAGCACATCGGAGCCAAGGACCCCTGCACCGTCAGAAACAAGCGGAGAAGATGACCAGATGGAGGCTGATGAAGATGAATCAAGGTCGCAGCCATCACACAAACAGCTGAGTTACTTCACATAACAGAACCAGAAACCATCCATATACACTCCCCTGCAACAGCACACACAATGGCCACTGAAACAACCGAAGAAGTACTCATCAATGAGGAAGTAAGATGTATCAGGGAAGAGGCCAACGCAATCCTCCTCCCCATCCATCCAGCTACAGGACACCGGATGGACACAGACGAAGCCGCCATATTCCATGCAGTAGGACCTGACCACCCAGATCCGCCACCAGGGAGGGGAAGCCCCGGACCAGCAACGACCTAGGAGAGGACCCGGAGACTTCGGAGGAGGGCCACCCAGGGGAGGACCCCCAGGGAGAGGACCACCTGGAGGTGGAGGATTACCAGGAGGTGGAGGAATCCAAGGAGAGGATAAACTCACAGGCGAGAAACCTACCGTATTTGACGGGGACAGAGCTAACTATGAAGCCTTCCTCACGCAATGGCACCTTTACTGGGGCCCTCAACGGAGACAACCCCTGTATTGCGGAACGTATACTGCTGATGCCTCCTGTTCCTGGGGTATGTCAAGGGACCCATGGTCAGCAACTGGACCCTCGGATTCCTCACATGGCTCAACAACAAAGTAAGAAACGGAAGGGACCGTTATGATGAATACCTATGGGACACCCTTACCGCTGGGTTTTCGGACCGCTTCTCCAACGTCTTGGAACAAGAACAAGCACAAGCAGCCTAGCAAGAGGTTTCAAAATGATCGGCGATGACATTGATACATATGTCACCAACTTTGAGCAGCTAGCCCAGAAAGCCGACTACCGTCTCAATGACTGACAAACCATCGACCGATTCACAGCAGGGCTGCCAAGCCAGCTGTTCACCAAAGTATACGAGCTCGACAACCCCACCACATTCAATGAGTGGAAGGACGCCACACTGAAGTGACAAAAGCAGTATATCCACCTCCGTGCTCGGCTAAGGCTGACAACCATGACCCGAGCCATGTCCACACCACGTCCCAACTTTGTGCAAGGCTACGCCCCACCGTGGAACCCCCCTCGCAATCCTCCCCTGAGGCACAACCCGAATGCCATGGACACCTCGGCAGACCACTCCCAAGCCAGACTAGCTGGGGCTGAAGACATCCTTAACCATGGGGCGCAACAGCAGCAACCCCCATTCCAACCAAGAAGAGGAGGAAATCAAAGTAGAGGAGGCGGGCAAAGGCGCAACACGAGGGAAGTTATATGCTACAACTGTAATAACCCTGGCCACTTCTCACGAGATTGCACCTGGCCAAGGAAGCAGAAACAACAGTGGGACCACTGGTGAGCCAGGGCAGAATGGCCGATACCGATTACCACAGCCAGGAATTTTGGCTGCAAGGATAGCGAGCACACCAACCCCTCAAGATGTGGCAAAAAAAATTGGCTTGATGGAGTGAGGGGAGCTCCGGACGAAGTAAAAGACATAATCTTCCAAGATCTGTGGAATCAGGAGGGTTTTCAGGACGCCTAAACCCATCGGCCTGGGTGAGGGCAATTAATTGTAACTCTGTAATCATGACTCACTTCCGTTCGCTTCGAATTCCAGTCTCGATTCACACCAGTTACTCCATGGCCGACATAAAAGGGCTCGTTGATTCCGGAGCCACCAGACAACTTCATCAGACCCGCGTTCGCAAACACATGGGGTTAGGGCTGCAACCACTAGACCGTCCAAAGAAAATATGGAACATTGATAACACTGAGAACAAGCTGGGTCCATCACCCACTTCATTGATCTGGATGTAGAGACCAAAGGGATTCACAGGGTCATGAGATTTCTCATCACAGACATAGGCAACGAAGATCTTGTAATGGGATATCCGTGGCTTGCCGCCTATGAACCAACCATCAGCTGGAAACATGCCACAATTCACGAAGAAACCCTACCTATCGTCATCTGATCCATCAACCCAGCAGAACAACAAACTGTACTCGCAACGGCCATTACCCAAAGCGAAGCTGAAGATGCGGTACACGGTTAGAGGAAGCATGCCAGCTATGTACCACTGCCACCAAACTCCTTTCACTCCAACCACCATCATGCCACCAAACCCAAACCCCCTGCCCCTCCCATCACCATACAGCAAATCGCTGGCACGCTCAACTCTGTTGTTGCTGGACTCAATGAGCTCCTCGCTCATACTCCGGACCTCTCAGAGAAGCTCGCCACACTCTCAACTCATTCCTCACTACTCTCCTCCATCGTCAACATCATGGGGGCATCTGCCCCTACCCCTACAACTACCACCCTCCCATCTACCTTGCTTAAGACATGAAGGACATTAAAGCATCCTTGGCAGTGCTACAGAAAGCGACGGTGTCCGCCACCCAAACCGGCAAAAACAGCACTCCCAAACCTCAGACAGGCAGTCCGCTGTAAGGGCGTCGCAGCCCTTGAGCGCGAAACCACCCACTATCGACCACTTCGGTCTCGTCGGCTCGGCACGTGACTCGACTGCCTATCACGGATGATCACCAAACCGCCACCAACTCGTGTTCATCGTCCTTTTCCTCCTCGCCTCGTTTCCCCCACTCTTCCGTCCTCCCATCATCTTGTCTCACTCGTCTCACATCTCGTCGCTCTTTTACTATGGCCTAATATGATTACATTTCCGTCACCGGTCGGCACCCTCGAACATCCACCTTTCCTCAAAAACGACTTCCCGCCTGACGTCGTCAAGGGGCCCGCCTCGGAAAGCCCTCTCCACCATTTTCCACTCCATCCCTCCGTCACTTTTGCTGCCCTCAGAACCCGGGATCTTGGTGCATGTCTACACCCACGACCGTTGAGCGGTCTAGAACGGCGTTCTTTGTCTTGGACAAAGGCGCGCCCGACATTCTTTTATTTTCTTAACCATTTCTCACCCTCGTTCCTCAACTTAGTGCGCCTCGTCGACGCCACCCGCGTTGCCTCTTCGACCTCTCTCCTTCAAACTGGTTAGACTCCTTGTCGCCATTCTCCTTCTTCCATGTCACCATTCTCCTTCTTCGCTTTACTACCTCCCCGTTTCACCCTCGACGCTTGCCCGATTACAGTACATGCCGACGACGCCATTAGCGCCAGGGACAGAACGTTTACCTTAGCCTTACGACCGCTCGTCTCTCGTAGTCTCCCTCCCGCTTTCCCTCGGACTCCTTCACTTTACTTTCCCCCTTTTCTACCCACTATCCCTCACAAACTTTCGACTTAGCATTTTTACGACGACGACTCCTTACTTACGAGTACAGTAGTATATAAGGACTCGGTCTCGCGCTCAACATGTCTTCTCTTTCCCTGCGTCTTTTGCGATCCTCTTCTCTCTCCCACGTGACTAAGTACTGATTCGACGGGGCAGGTCTAAATCGAAGACACCCCTCGACCATGACGACTCACTGCGTCGCCTTTACCCCCTTTTTAGTTACCTTCGCGTCAACGATACGCGTGTCGCGAGCCTCGCTCGACGATCTGCTCGCTCGCTCAACGACCTGCTCGCTTGCTCAACGCCTCGGAAGTCTTCATCCATTCAGCATCCAAAATTTGGGCTCTCATCCCCACTCAGGCTCGGCAACAACACCCTTTCTTCCCCCTCCTCCGTCCAATCCCTTTCTCGGTCTTGCCTTACTCACTCACGCGCTTTCGAGCACGTACATCTGGCTGCCCCAGTGAGGCTGAGTTTAGTGGATTAACCCCCTCTCCCCTATATCCTTCTTTCCCTTCCCGGTCGCCTCTAGGGAACGTCACGGGTTTGTAAACCCGTGCGGGTACCGGGTATGGGTTTGGCGGGTGCGGGTGCGGGTCTCGGTTGAGATACCCGGGAAAAACTGTACCCGCACAACGGGTACGGCGGGTATTTTCAAGGAACCACTACCACTAGCATTACAACTTGAATGACCGCTAGCGTACATTAACTATGCCAAAAGAGATATTCAACTACCAGTCTACCATTACAATAGCCTATCCCCCAACTCCGTCAAACTTTCCAACACTCTCACAATGCAACTTGGACAGCGAAAACGGAAGGTGGCTTCTCGAATTACCGACGAGAACTTTGTAGGTGCAGACAGTAACGCAGTCACAAAGCGCCTTAAGCGCTCTGCTGACGCTGCTCGGGCGGCGGCTGTAAAACCTTGGAAAAGACAGGTATCAGTCGAGGACATCGAGGACGAGGACGATACTACACCAGTCAATGAGCAACCAAAAAAAGCGAATGCCCTTCTTGAGGCTGTCAGCACGCGTGACAGTGTCGACCCACTGGATAACGATCCAGTCTCAGTACCCGACGACCCCACAGATGACGACGACGACGAGCTAGCTAAACCTGTTGAGACCGCAGAAGGACAACGCAGTGAGTCAAACAAAGTCGGAAAGCTAAACATTAGCTCACCTGATTTCCCATCAGAACGACTATCTGTCGAATGGGTTTCTCAGGTCTACGCGTTCTTCGAGCCAACCCCATCCATTGAAATGGTTGATGGGCGCCGTCTCCACGAGTTTATGTGTACTGCATCGAATTGTAAGGGACGCGGCAAAAACCTGAGAGTGGTCCGACGTTACCTCGATACAACCGATCGTAACTCGACAGGAAATCTTCGCAAGCACGCACGACTGTGTTGGGGAGACGAGATCTTGCGTAATGCAGATAAGTGCGGCGACATAAGCAGCGTTCGGGAAGGGTTAGAAAATGTCAAGAAGCGAAAAGATGGATCACTCACTGCGACCTTTGAGTGGAAGGGAAATGGACGTGTTACTTTTTCTCATCGCCAACACGATAAGGTCCAAACCAGGTTCGTGGTAATCAATAACCATCTAACTATCTAATATGGAGCTCAGGGCCGAAATTGTGTGCTGGGTATCGGAAAGCATGCGACCTTTTTCCATCGTCAGCGATCGAGGGTTTCAATGCCTCATGAAGACGGGTAGACCCGAATATTACATACCTTCTGTTGCCACTGTCTCGCGTGATGTCAAGGAGGTGTTCAAAAAGGTCCGGAGTAGGATTGCGAAAATGCTCCAGGTGAGGTCTTGGTTAGCGATACGATGTCATATGCCAAACCAACTGACTCACCTATCTAGAAACACAACGGAACCCTCAGCTTTGGGACAGACACGTGGACTTCGCCTAACCACAAGGCGTATGTTGCTGTGACTGTCCACTTTGAACAGAACGGAAAGTCGATGTGTCTTCTGCTTGACCTCGTTGAGGTCGCAAAGTCCCATTCTGGCGCGAATCTCGCATCGGCGTTCACAAAAATCCTGGCAGACTTTGGGATAGCACACAAGGTAAGCTTTCTATGTCAGTTGATAATAAAAAAGCGACTTACCGTGAGCTTGCACATCAGATCCTCAGCGTTACATGCGATAACGCGTCACCGAACGACGTGATGGTTGATGTACTTGCTGACCTAGTTGTCGCATTTCCAGGTGCCGCGAATCGAACCCGTTGCTTCACACATATCTTGAACCTAGTCGTGAAGGTAATTCTTCGCCAATTTGACATGCCAAAAGCAAGGGCGGACAAAGCGCCCGATGCGGCACTGGTGGACCTTGCAGGGGAAATCGAGATGGAGGGAGAAGAAATGGATAAGAGAGGTGATGGAAACGAGGATGACGACGACAGAGAGGAGGGATGGGTTGATCCACGCGAAGGGATGTCACAGAAGGATCAAGACGAGCTCGATGCAACGGTGCGTCCAGTGCGGCTGGTACTGGTAAAGGTAAGTTCAAACTCAGCTCAACAAACCGAAACCGATACTCACAGTAGTCCAACTGAGTTTAGCGACGAAAACTGGCGTACGCGATCAAGAACTCCACAACAGTCCTGCTCCCTCGCTGGATTCAGCTCATTGAAGATCTCATGGATGATGGTAGCCCTTCTGACGCCCTTGCCGTTCGGATGATGCCGCGTGATGTCGCAACACGCTGGAATTCGACATACGACATGCTCGTATTTGCTCTCGAATATCGCACGGTAATTGACGAAATTGCCGGTGACAGGGACATGAGAAAGTACGAGCTAGATGAGGAGGAATGGGGGCTTGCTCAACAGCTGTGCGATGTATTGGGGGTATGTCGCGCTGATCGTTTTCCCCATTCCTGCCGCTCACCCTATCCCAGCTATTCAAGGACGCAACGATTTTCTTTTCGCGTTCAACGCCAAACCTTGCCACTGTGATCCCCGCAATGGATCACATCGATACACATCTTGCCACTGCGAGCCAGGACCCTAAGTACTCGTCTGCCATTCGCGCTTCGCTAACACTTGGAAAAGCTCACCTCAACAAGTACTACAACATGACCGATGACTCGGAAGTGTACCGAATAGTCATGAGTGAGTACACTTCCCTTGATTGTTCATTCTTTTATGATCCTGTTGAACACTGGCAGTCTTACACCCACGGCACAAACTTCAATATTTCCGCAACGCCAACTGGGACGAGACGTGGATCGTCACCGCAACTGAAATTGTCCGCGATGAGTTTTTGCGAGCATATGCGGCCCTCCCCATCGACGAGGCTATTGCTTGCACGCAGGATGTACGTATTACGCGTACTACAGTATCTTTTTCCCTCTCACTTCAAACCTTTTTAGACTACTACGCCCACCACTACTAGTAGCAAAACGAACATCTTCGACGATCTTCCATCGACCTCTGCCCGCCGCCTCACTTCCGAGCTCAAGAACGAACTCCAAGAATACCTTCGCTATCCTGTCGAAAATGTCAAGGACGCATCCGCGTGGTGGGTCAAGAATCGAGCAGTCTACCCCCGCCTCTCTCGGATGGCATTAGACTACTTGTCGATACCGGGTAAGTTACATTATTAAGTCTCCCATACCTGATCTGACAATCCCTATAGCTACTTCAGTTGACGTTGAACGAGTCTTCAGCAAGGGAAGACTCGTTCTGTCCCACGTTCGAAATCGACTCTCGGTGGAGTCCACGCGTGCATCGATGTGTCTTGGTGCTTGGAGTAGGATGGGTTTGGTGAAGGACAGGGATGTACTGGACGCGGCGAAACTTCCCGATGTACAAGGGTGCGAGGCGGAGCTAGATAGTGGCTGGGATGATGTTTCTGAGTAGTACAGTACTGATGTCGAACGCTCTGAGCCCCCGTTGTAAGGGCTGCGTACAATTTGTTAACGCCACGCCAACCCGCAGTGCCAACCCGCACAGGTTTTCATACCCGCACAACCCGTAAGTACCCATACCCGTAGCGACTGGGACCCATACCCGTGACCCCGGGTACGGGTTTTACACGGGTGCGGGTACGGGTAAGGCCCGAGTGACCCACGGGTTACCCATGACGAACACTAGTCGCCTCTGGTGACCAACCATATGCCCAGACAGTCGAGTCTACCGCCTAGAGATCTCTCCGGAAAGTTCACCAAAAAGCAAGAACCATCGCCTCATACGCCGCCGCGCCAGCCAGAACCATCTACCAGCAGCTCGACACTCGATATCACAGAAGCCTTCACCCCTGACTTCGAAGTCACCCCTCGACCTAATCGCGCTCAGTCCATCCCGGGCTCCTTCTCACCCCAAACCGAACCACCCTCGCAGTCCTCGATCCCCTTTTCGACCCTCGTAGCGCAAAGTTACAAACACTTTGTCTCTCCTTCCCTGATCCCAGTTCCAAAGTCTACCATCTCGGCCTCGTCACCGCGTACTACCGCTACCTCGTCAAATCTACCTTCGCCTGCTCAGTCGACCTCTCTTGTAGTCTCCTCTAAAGCTAGATCACTCTCTAATCCACAAAAACCGCTACCGCCTCCTCCTACCTCGTCTGTTACAGCCTCTTCGGCTCTCGCTCCTAATCTCGCTTCCGTCGTCTCCTCCTCCTCCTTGAGTCTCAACACACCGTCTACAGTATCCTCCATCGCACCCTCTACCGCAGCGTCGTCCCCGTCTTCCACTCCAAACCCTACCACAACCGCTTCCTCTTCTGCCCCGACTTATACAGCTTCCTTTATCGCTCCCGCTCCGACCACCGCACCAGCTGCACCAGTACACCCTCCCACAGTCATCGCAGCCCCGAGACATATGGCTGCCAATCCCGCTACCGGCCCCGCGGCCATGCCAGCCGCCCGCTCGCATAACGCACCATACTTCTCTGGACGCGTAGGAGACCCGCTTGACGACTTCCTCCGGGAATACGAGGAAATGGCCACTAGCCGCAACCTTACACCCCGAGAGAAAGTGGAGACCATCACACGCTACATTCCTACAGACCTCCAGGACTTGTGGAAACTTCTCGACGGCTACACAACGCACGATTGGGCACTTTTCCAACTATCTATTGAAGGCATATACGGAGGAGCTACTACTCAGTCCAAATACTCCAAACAAAAACTATTCGACTACGCCCACTATACTAGTCAACGGCGCATGCGCGGCGAAGACGACGTCATGCACTACTACCAAGAGTTCTTAGTCTTCTGCAAACCCCTCCAGGAGGCCCGTCGCATTACCGACGAAGAACGCGACTCCGCGTTCTGGTACGGATTTCACCCTAGCGACTGGGAAAAGATGCTGCCCAGGCTCCTAGGCAAATATCCAGACCGATCGGCCGAGCAGCCCTACGACTTTGAAGAAGTTTTCAAAATCGCTCGAGCCATCTTCACCACCTTCACCGCCTCCCCGTTCTTCCCCATCCAGCTACAGGAGCGCTGGGAGCAGTCCACACCGCACTATGCCAGACCCGAGAGACCGGCCGAAAGATGGTTCGGCCAGAGCGAACTCGACCCCCGGCTGCCCGATCACGAGGGACGCAGGAGGGAGCGAGACCACTTCCTCGACTATAACCCTAGAGACACATTCGCTCGCCCAGATCGGGACATTCCGCGCCCTACTAACCCTCCGCCCCGCGCTCCTTCTCCTCCACGCAACACCACTCCTTCCGAACCCAAGACCGTCTGTTTCACTGAGCCCACTCGGGAAGAGGAAGACCGTGAGCTAGACGAGCTCATGGACAAGATGCACGGGCTCTCCGTCCGCGAGCGAACCTACGCAGTCCTCTACGCTCGCTGCGCGCATCGCCACCCCGACGTCGCCTCCACCCTTCCCAGGCCGGAAATCGTTCAAACCTTTTCCTATCATCCTCCTGCTGCCCCATCGACAAGCCATCACCAGCCCTGGCCAGCAGCGCAAGACCGATCGGTCCCCGCTCCACCCACAGTCTCCAACGACGCCACCTTCTTCCGATCCCGCCCGCGTCCTATGGGATGCTCGTTTTGCTCTCAGACTAACCATCGGATCCGAGAGTGCCCCATCGCGCAAGAGTACTGCCGCACGGGACGAGCAATGATCTACAACGATCGCGTCCATCTCCCTAACGGCCAGCCTATCCCAGGCGACAACACCGGCAGCTCCCTGCAGGCCAGGATCGACGCCTGGCTCTCCACCCCCACTCCCAACGCCACCAGCGCCGCGACCTTCGCGCGCGATCCTCCTCCCCACTCCTCACTCAACTTCGAGGCTATGCCAACCTCCCTTGGGCAACCCGTTCCGCACGCATACATCATCGAAGTCACCGGCGCCGAAGACGAAGACACAGTCAAGGTCGAGTGCGCACCCGACGACAGCCTCGACTTCTTCGGAGTCTTTGCGGCCGAGAAGAAGAAACGGGACGCGAAGGCGTCGAAGCTCCCCGAACTCGCCCAAGCGAAGAAGCCTGCCCCATCGCCCACCACTTCCAAAGCTGCCACCAACACTCCTACCCCCGCACCGCGCACCGCACCCCAATACAAGTATCAGTCAAATGCCGAAGATCAACAGCTTTCAGCAGAACTCTACAAATGGCTACTCGACGGCAAGCTCGCTCAAGTTACCCCCACCCACATCCTCACTGCAAGCCCGGGCATCCGCAAGGAGCTCGTCGAGCGACTCCGCACGCGCAGAGTCGACGCTGCCTGTCTCGAAGAAGCCCCCGATACCACCTCACCAGCCTCCATCCTCGAACTCGCGGTCCCGCGATCCGCTGAGTATTCCCTCCCCCTGCGCGAGATCGACGTCATGATCAACGACGCCATCACCGAGGCCGGAGTCCTAGACCAAGGATCCCAGATCGTCGTCATCCGCTGGGACTTGGCGCAGGAGGCCGGCGTGTCCATCAACCACGACCACCGACTGGACATGGAAGGAGCTAACGGGCTAGTCAGCAAGACTCTTGGATGCGCCGAAAACCTGACCATGCGAGTCGGGGACGTCACCTTTGCCATCCACGCTCACGTCGTCGACCGAGCGCCCTTTCGTCTCTTGCTCGGGCGACCATTCCATCACCTCCTTCTCTGCCGACTCGAAGACCATCCCGACGGACGCGTAGAAGTCTCTGTGCGCAACCCCACTGATCACGCTCATTCCGTCTCCATCCCTTCCCGCACTCGCCGAACGCAAGTCAGATGCGTTAGGACGCTCTCACTTACAGCCCGCCCCGCGCCTCCAATCATGGACGGCATCCCTCGCTTTCAAGATCCAACCCTTCAGCTTCTCCAAACGCCATCGCAACCCGTCCTAGCCTACAAGAAGGTAGCGCGCAAAGTACGACCAGTATCCGCGTCACTCCCCGAAGACTACCACATCATCCGCCGCATCCCCGACGACCCCATCAAGACTCTTCCTCCATTGCCGACTCATCCACCCGACTTCACACCTATCGCCAACAGCACCCGACTCACTCAAGAACGCCTAGACGACCTCGACCTCAATCGCTACGGCTTCCTCCAGCCCGAAGAACTCAAGTTGCTTCAACACATCCTCAAGATCAACGAGCACGCCTTAGCGTGGACCGAAGCCGAGAAGGGTCGGTTCCGCGACGACTACCTCTCACCCGTCAAGATCCCCGTCATCGAGCATACCCCGTGGATTCAGAAGAACATCCCCATCCCTACCGGCATCCTCGAGCAAGTCATTCAAATCTTCCGGGACAAGACCGCCGCCGGTGTCTACGAGCATTCCGACGCCTCGTATCGCTCCTGGTGGTTCTGCGTGAAGAAGAAGAACGGCTTGCTGCGCCTCGTTCACGACTTACAACCCCTCAACGCCGTCACCGTCCGCAACTCGGGAGTCCCTCCCTTGGCCGATCAGTTGATCGAGGCGATGGCCAGTCGCGCCTGCTACAGTATGCTTGATTTATTCGTCGGTTACGACCACCGTTCCCTTGACGTCGCCTCGCACGATCTCACCACTATCCAGTCTCCCATCGGCGCCCTTCATCTCACTCGCTTGCCTCAAGGCTGGACCAACGCGGTCGCCATTTTCCACGAAGACGTCACCTTCATCCTAGAGGACGAGATACCCCACGTCGCCTGGCCTTTTGTGGACGACTGCAGCATCAAGGGCCCAGCCTCGCGTTACGAAACGGAAGACGGAAGCTACGAAGTCATCCCCGACAACCCCGGCATCCGCAAGTTCATCTGGCAACACCTCAACGACGTCCACCGGATCCTCCACCGTCTCAGCAGCTCCGGCGCAACCGTCTCGGCCACAAAGCTCTTCGTCGCGGTACCCGAAGTCATCATTCTAGGCCACAAGTGCAACTATGAAGGACGCGTGCCAGACGACTCGAAGATCGCCAAGATCCGGGACTGGCCGACCTGCAAGAACGTCACCGACGTCCGCGCCTTCTTGGGTCTCGCCGGCTTCATGCGCATCTGGATCAAGAATTACTCTGCTAAGGCTCGCCCGCTCGTCAACCTCACTCGCAAAGGCGAAACTTTCGTCTGGGACGAACAGCACGCGGATGCCATGCAACAACTCAAGGACGCCATCGTCAACTCCTCGGCACTCATTTCCATCGACTATTCCACCGACCGCCCCGTTTTCTTAGGCGTCGACTCATCTTGGCGCGGCGTAGGCTACATCTTGTCTCAGGAGTGCGCAGACGGCAAACGACGCCCTGCTTGCTTTGGCTCGATCTCGTGGAACGAACGCGAAAGCCGCTATTCTCAGCCTAAGGTGGAACTCTACGGCCTTTTCCACGCTCTTCGCGCTCTTCGTTTACACCTCGTCGGCGTCAGCAATCTCGTAGTCGAAATGGACGCCGTCTTCGTCCAAGGTATGCTCAACAACCCCGACATTCAGCCCAACGCCACCATCAATCGCTGGATCGCCGCCATCCTCCTCTTTGACTTCAAGCTCGTCCACGTTCCTGCCGAGAAGCACCACGGACCGGACGGCCTCTCAAGACGCGAACCTGTGGAGGGAGAAGATCCCGAAGAAGACGATCCCGAAGACTGGATCGACAAAACGCTTGGACTTGGACTCTGGGCTCATTCTATGACACAAACACCGCCTTTCGCCTCATGCATCCTCTCCGTTCTCAGCGCGACCACCGAAGACCTTGGCAACCCACTCGTCAACTTCCCCACCAGCAGCAAAACTATCGACGCGGAGAAGGAGTTAACGCAAATACGCCAGTACCTGAAGACGCTCAAAAAGCCTAGCAATCTCGACGGCAACGACTGGGCCAAGCTACTCAGGAGGACGAAGCGCTTCGTCTTAGTCGGCGAACAGCTCTGGCGACGCAACAGACTCGGGCAACACCAGCTCTGCATCCCTCCTACTCAACGACCGGCTATCCTCCGCGACGCGCACGAAGGATTCGGCCATAGAGGTGTTTACTCTACAAGACGCACCATTCTCGACCGCTTCTGGTGGCCCTCCCTCGAATACGACGTTCGGTGGTACATCAAGACTTGTCACGCGTGCCAGCTCCGCCAGACCACCAAGATTCACATTCCCCCGCTTGTTCCGACACCTGCCCCGCTCTTCCGCAAAGCCTACATCGACACTATGCACATGCCCCTCGCCAGCGGCTTCTCCTACATCGTACAAGCCCGCTGCTCCCTTACCGCCTGGCCCGAGTGGCGCGCGCTTCGCTCTGAGACCGGACAAACTCTAGGCCGCTTCCTTTTCGAGGAGATACTGTGCCGCTGGGGCGCAGTCGAGGAGATCATCACTGACAATGGCTCGGCTTACATCGCAGCTCTGGATTGGCTGGCCAGCAAGTACAACATCCGACACATTCGCATCTCGCCTTACAACTCTCGGGCAAACGGCATCGTTGAGCGTCAGCACCGGACCATTCGCGAGTCCCTCTTCAAAACTTGCGAAGGCAACGTCTCAAAATGGCCAGCCGTCGCGGCGCACATCTTCTGGGCCGACCGCGCTACCACCCGCCGCTCCACTGGATATTCCCCCTTCTACATGGCTCACGGCATCGAGCCCCAGCTTCCCTTCGACATCACCACCGCCACGTTCCTCATTCCCGACCTCACCACTCCCCTCTCCACCGTCGACCTCATCGCTATTCGCGCGCGTCAGCTCCAGACGCGCGACGACGACCTTGCGAAAATCCGAGACAACATCGTTAAGAGTCGTCTTTCGGCTGCTATGGGTTTCGGGCGAAAATTCGCCCATAATATCAAGACCGACTCCTTTGGTCCAGGAGATCTGGTTTTGGTCCGAAACTCCATAGCCGAAAACACCCATGTTCGTAAAATCAAGCCTCGGTATTTTGGACCCATGGTCGTCGTCAGGTGGAATCGCCACGGTGCTTACTCGCTAGCGGAATTCAACGGTACTATCTCAAAGCTTCGTTTCGCGGCCTTCCGAGTCATCCCCTACTTCTCTCGCACCGGTTCCGTCATCCCTCTCGCTGACTTGCTAGACCCCCAAGACATCGCCGCGCTCGACAGGGAGGAGCCAGAGGGAGCCGAAAATTTTCTTGATAGTAATGGGTACGTGAGTGAGGACACTCAGGATCTTTTTAACCCCCCGGGAGATGTAAGGGCGTCGCAGCCCTTGAGCGCGAAACCACCCACTATCGACCACTTCGGTCTCGTCGGCTCGGCACGTGACTCGACTGCCTATCGCGGATGATCACCAAACCGCCACCAACTCGTGTTCATCGTCCTTTTCCTCCTCGCCTCGTTTCCCCCACTCTTCCGTCCTCCCATCATCTCGTCTCACTCGTCTCACATCTCGTCGCTCTTTTACTATGGCCTAATATGATTACATTTCCGTCACCAGTCGGCACCCTCGAACATCCACCTTTCCTCAAAAACGACTTCCCGCCTGACGTCGTCAAGGGGCCCGCCTCGGAAAGCCCTCTCCACCATTTTCCACTCCATCCCTCCGTCACTTTTGCTGCCCTCAGAACCCGGGATCTTGGTGCATGTCTACACCCATGACCGTTGAGCGGTCTAGAACGGCGTTCTTTGTCTTGGACAAAGGCGCGCCCGACATTCTTTTATTTCTTAACCATTTCTCACCCTCGTTCCTCAACTTAGTGCGCCTCGTCGACGCCACCCGCGTCACCTCTTCGACCTCTCTCCTTCAAACTGGTTAGACTCCTTGTCGCCATTCTCCTTCTTCCTTGTCACCATTCTCCTTCTTCACTTTACTCCCCCGTTTCACCTCGACGCTTGCCCGATTACAGTACATGCCGACGACGCCATTAGCGCCAGGGACAGAACGTTTACCTTAGCCTTACGACCGCTCGTCTCTCGTAGTCTCCCGCTTTCCCTCGGACTCCTTCACTTTACTTTCCCCCTTTTCTACCCACTATCCCTCACAAACTTTCGACTTAGCATTTTTACGACAACGACTCCTTACTTACGAGTACACGTAGTATATAAGGACTCGGTCTCGCGCTCAACAATGTCATTCTCTTTCCCTGCGTCTTTTGCGATCCTCTTCTCTCTCCCGCATGACTAAGTACCGATTCGACGGGGCAGGTCTAAATCGAAGACACCCGCTCGACCGTGACGACTCACTGCGTCGCCTTTACCCCCTTTTTAGTTACCTTCGCGTCAACGATACGCGTGTCGCGAGCCTCGCTCGACGATCTGCTCGCTCGCTCAACGACCTGCTCGCTTGCTCAACGCCTCGGAAGTCTTCATCCATTCAGCATCCAAAATTTGGGCTCTCGTCCCCACTCAGGCTCGGCGACAACACCCTTTCTTCCCCCTCCTCCGTCCAATCCCTTTCTCGGTCTTGCCTTACTCACTCACGCGCTTTCGAGCACGTACACCGCAGGAGCCCGTACAAAAGCCCTCCAGAAGATCCGTATCCACCTTTGCTAAAGCCGCTGCCCTCCCACCCCGCCCCAGCGTGGTGATAAGCTTAGCTGACACTAACTGGAATGGATCCAGGCCCTCACCGGCCCAGATTTGTGAAGGTATCAATGACGCCCTGGAACATGCCCAGAACGACCAGGTTCGCGTATCTGCCGCAAGGTGGACGGCGCGTGATAATCTGGTCCTGACAGGCAGCCCTGACACCACGGCGCAAAGTCTCCAACTGGCCACTCCCACCATACGTCAGCATTTCTCCGAGAGCTACCCTGACTCTCGTGTCACCCTCCCCACACTCCGCGTTTGACCTAACGTCAAATGGTCAAAACTTCTCATCAACAGTGTCCCCACCGGAGTTTCCCCCAAGTCTCATGCTTACACCCCTGACGAATGCCACGCTGCACTAGTTGGGAACAACCCCGCCTACGCTTCCCTTCATGTCACCCAAAGACCCAGCTGGGTCAGAAATCCCGACTCCTACTCGAATAACACAGTCTCCTCCCTGGTTGTGGCCTTCGAGGACCCAGACAGCTCCTTGGCACGCGGTCTCCTGGCCAGCAAAGTGCTTTTCATATTCGGCAACTGTGCCACCATCAGGAAGTGGAAACAGCGCCCACTCACTCGCAAATCCAAAACGGAATCCACACCCAACGCCCCCAACCCCCAGCCTCACACCCAGCCCCCACATGAATCAGTCCCCACTTCCCCTGTACCTCCCCAGTTCGTCTTCGGACTGGACCTCGACCCCACTCCGAGCCACGCCGGACTGCCCAGTAGGTCCGCTCAAGACATGGAGGGAGAGTCGGACAACGCCGGAAGATCTCGGACTATAACACGATCATCCAACAACAACAAGACTTAGTCCGCACCACGCACTTTGGGCCGCCCATGCAGCCCCCCTCAATCCCAACACTTGACGTCGCTAGTTGCCCCTAGGGGCAAAGGAGTCTTAAGATATAAAGCGAGGCTACTGGAAAGCAATGAGTTAAATACACGTATTACATCCGAAAGTGTAGTGCTACATAGGGTCTTCTGCCCTCAGGCGCACAATAATGGATTTAAAAAAAAAAAAAACCACTGCCACCAAGCTTGCTATCGCAGCTAAAACACCTGCCAAAGCAGCAGACATACCGGAACCCTACAAATGCTTCGCCAAAATCTTCAGCAAAGAAGCATCGCACAGGTTCCTGCCATCGCAATCATGGGATCACGCTATCGACTTCAAACCCGGTACACTGGTGAGCATAGACTGCAAAGTATATCCAATGTCACAAGAAGAAGATGGACAACTCAAGACATGGCTAGAAGAGCAGCTCAACATGGGGTACATCTGACCATCCAAGTTGCCATACGCCTCATCCTTCTTCTTCATAAAAAAGAAGGACGGAAAGCTTCGCCCGGTTCAAGACTACCGAAAGATCAACGCCTGCACCATTCGCAATCAATACCCCCTGCCGCTAATGGCGGAACTCATTAACAACCTAGGTAATGGCCATATTTACACTAAACTGGATGTCTGATGGGGGTACAACAACATATGGGTGAAAGGAGACAAACCCAAGGTGGCATTCAAAACACGATACGGACTCTTCGAACCGCTGGTGATGTACTTCGGCCTCACCAACTCACCGGCAACTTTCCAAGCAATGATGGATGAAATATGTGCCCCTGTCATAGCAAAACACGAGCTGCTAGGCACCATCATACGAGTCTATATGGATGACATCGGCATCGCCACTCATGAAAACGCAGGAATGCAAGCGCACATTGCCGCCGTTTGCAATATATTGCAGGTTGCCCTGGATCACGACTTGTACTTTAAGCCAGAGAAATGCCTTTTCCACCAACCACAGATGGATTACCTAGGGGGTCATCGATGACAGACATCTCCACAATGTTGCAGAATATCCATACAATGTTGTGGGATATCCCTACAATGATGCTAGACATCTCTGAAATGGTGTGGGACATGCCTAGAATGATGTTCGACATGCCTAGAATGATGTAAGAGATCCCTGTGCAATGGTGCGGGGACATCCATACAATGATGTAGGACATCCCTACAATAATGTAGGACATCCCTATAATAATGTAGGACATCCCTATAATAATGTAGGACATCCCTATAATAATGTCAGATATCCCTGTAATGGTGTGGGAACATCCATACAATGATGTAAGATATCACT
Organism: Lactarius pseudohatsudake; assembly: GCA_021525015.1. Taxonomy (NCBI): domain Eukaryota; kingdom Fungi; phylum Basidiomycota; class Agaricomycetes; order Russulales; family Russulaceae; genus Lactarius; species Lactarius pseudohatsudake. The sequence goes on along the minus strand of JAKELH010000227.1, from coordinate 32,138 downwards.
ACAATGATGTCAGATGTCCCTCAGGCTACATCATTGTATGAATGTTGCTGCACCATTGCAGGGATCTCTGACACCATCCTATTGATCTCCAACATCATTGTAGGGATGTCCCACACGATTTCAGGGATATCTGACATCAATGTAGACATATCCTACATTATCATATGAATTCCCCCACACCATTAAATGGATGTCCCCAGACTATTACAAGGATCTCCGACCCCATTGCACAGGGATCTCTGATATCATTGTAGGGATGTCCCACACCATTGTATGGATGTCCCCATGTCATTACAGGGATGTCCATAATCATTGTAGGGATGTCTCATATCATTGTGGGGATTTCCAACATCATTGTATGGATATCCTACATCAAGTCCTACATCATTGCAGGAATCTCTGACACCATTGTGGGGATGTCCCATATCATATATCATAACAGGGATCTCCGACATCATTGTAGGGATATCCCACAACATTATGGGGATGTCTGTCATCATTGTAGGGATATCCTGTATCATTATAGGGACACCATTGCAGGGATATCCAACATCATTGTAGGGATATCTTACATCATTGCAGGGATCTCCGACACTATTGCACAGTGCTGTCCAACATCATTCTAGGGATGTCCTACACCATTATGGGGATGTCTCATACCATCACAGGGATGTCTGACATTGTTGTAAGGATATCTTACATCATTGTATGGATGTCCCCACACCCTTGCAGGGATCTCCGACACCATTGCACAAGGATGTCCAACATTATTGTAGAGATCTCTGACATCATTAGAAGGATCTCCGACATCATTCTAGGGATCTCCCACACCATTGTGGGGATATCCTACATCATTGTATGGCTGTCCCCATATCATTGTAGGGATGTCCATAATCATTGTATAAATGTCCCATATCATTGTGGGGATTTCCTACACCATTTCAGGGATGTCCAACATCATTGTAGGGATATCTTACATCATTCTATGGATGTTCCCACCCCATTGCAAGGATCTCCGACACCATTGCATGGGGACCTCCTCTGTTATTGTAGGGATCTCCAACATCATTGTGGCAATTTCCCACACAATTGCATGGATGTCTGATGTCATTACAGGGACATCCCATATCATTGGGGGTTGTTTCACTGTTCTCTGATCATTTCCATATGAACTGTATATTATCCACTTCATTAAACTTGTCATTCCATAGCAGGGTGTCCATCAGGAGCTCCGCTAACTCCGCTTTTTCAGCCATTGCCAGCTGGGGTATCAATTCTGGTGGAATCCCAATGTCAGTTGTCTGGTGTCATTACAGGGATGTCCTATATCATTGTATGGATGTCCCCACCCCATTACAGGGACATCCCATATCATTGGGGGCTGCTTAACTGTTCTCTGATCATTTCCATATGAACTGTATATTATCCACTTCTTTAAACTTATCATTCCATAGCAGGGAGTCCTTCCAGAGCTCCGGTAACTCCGGTTTCTCAGCTGACATCGGCTGGAGTATGAACCATTAAAGACTCTCACCGCTGACTGGGCTATCAATTACATAAGCCACCTCTGACCATTATGTGGTTGTGCACAACGTGTTTCATGGTGTTTGACCTTGTGATCTGGACAAGGAAATGGAGGTCCATGATGTGTTGTGCTTGGGCCAGAAAAGTACCAGAGAGATGGGCTGTGATAAATAATATATTGCCTGCAGCAAGTACTTGCACAGTGACAGCAGGGTACCACATCTGTATCAGAGCTGCTGCCTTGTTTGTGTGAGACTGCAACTGTCATTTCCCTTTTGGAAACTTCCCATGGACCCCTTGACGTGCCATGACTAAATGACTAAAATATAGTCAGCTGGCATGGGTCAGACCTGGGTCATGACAACACTGGGGTGAGGTAATGAAGTCCTATGTAGTGTTCGAAAGTCCAGTCCCATGAACCAGAAAAAAACTGGGACCGGACCGGACTGCAACTGGTTGCAACCAGACCTGCGGTTGCGGTCCATGTGCTCCGATGGTGACCCAGTTGTGGTCCGATTGCGGTTCACTAGAATTCAATGACGCAACAGGGACCGGTCCACTAGTACAGAACAGAGGTACAGAACAGAGGGCTGGCACAAGTCCATATATTGCACAGAAAGTATTTGTACACTAGCTAAATTACAAGAATTCCCACCGCAGTCCATTGTGTCGAACTGTTGTTGTTGTTGTTGTTGTTGTTGTTGTTGCCGTTGTTGTTGTTGTTGTTGTTGTTGTTGCCGTTGTTGTTGTTGCCGTTGTTGTTGTTGTTCTTGCCACTATTGTTGTTCTTGCCTTCATTATCATTGATGTCGTCACTTGTTACGCCTGTCGCCGCTTTGCTGTTGTCTTCACCTCACTGTCGTGTGTCGTGGTGGTCAACATCGCCCATCCGAGTCATAGTCGCCGCTCCGTTCTGAGTGTCGAGGTTGCTGCATTGCCACTGCAAGTGTCGTAGTTGTGGCTAGGGCCACTGCTGCCGCTGCTGTCATAGTTGAAGTTGCCGAAATCCTGCGTTGAAGTATTGCTTCATGGTGTGGTTCGTGCAGCTCGGGGCAGCATTGGCGAAGTGCGCGTGTCTGAGTCATGGTCGCGGGCAACGACGACACTGCAGCGGCAGCATGGGCAATCGCTAAGGTAAGCAAGGATGCAGCGAACAAGATCGGCAATCATTGGGCATGTGAGGGAATGGTTGTGACGGGCCGTCATGAAAGCTATACACGTCCACCCGAACGACAACAAACTCGAAACATTCGCTGCAAACTGCGACAACAATGACAACGAAACAGAACAATCACCGACACTTCCCTGAGCCGAACCACTCAAAACGGGCTGCAAGCCACCGCCAGTGCCCTGCCAACGCAGGGCTGATTGACTCAGCCTCAAACTCGACGGTAACACGACCAGCCTCACAGCGGCTTACAACACTGTCAGCCAAAGATGACGATGCAACCATGACGACTGGGTGACGTCCAGAGTCAAATCACGACCACAGTGGGGCAAAGATGATGACAATGGATGAGAACAGGTCGGGTGAGTCGGGGTGACTGTGATGCAAGCTGCGACAACTTGGATGTAGCGGCAGCAGCGGGCATTATAGTAGTGCCACTGTAGATGCTTCACTATGTATTTGTTACTACCAATATACAAGACTTGTGATACTGTAGTTATAAGTGCGGTTGCAGTTGGTCTTGGGCCAGTTGCAACCAACTCAGGATGAGCCGGTTTAGACCGTGAGGACTGGTCTTTTGAGAATCCAGCAACTGGGTAGGACCGACTCATGTTGGCTCAGTCCGGTTTTGGGGCTCGGGGATGAACCGATGGATTGGTCCCGGTCCCGGTCTTTCCAAATTAGGCAAAAAAACCGGACCGGACTGGACTTTCAATCACTAGTCCTATGGAGTGACAAAATTATCTGCTCTCAGACTCTGAACACCTCTCAGCCCCAAAAGAAACACAACATTTTTAATTGTCACATGCAATGACAAAGTGTCACATTGCGTGACTGTCAATTATCGAAGCTACATTAAGGGTGATGTGTTGGACATGGCCGTGCATGTCTCCACACACTGTGAGATGTTGTATGTGTGTCCACTACAATTGGAGGAACATTGGGGTTGAATCTTTAAGGTTGTGTGCAAGTGCAGTGAGCTCATGAATAGAAATGGTGGACTGCATAGAGCTCAACCTGGTTGGGTGGTTGAAAGAACACTGAAGCAGACATGCATGCTTACGTGCAGCCTGTAACTTCACATAGGTTGACGTTGTGGATGGGAACACATTATGTCTGAACCACTAAGACTGCAGATGAGTGCAGCACGGTTGGGAATGCAGACACAAACCACCAAGTGAACTACACTGTACTCTCTAAAATGCAAAGGGAAAGGTCTACTTGTTGTAAAAGCTGTAAATATACAAAATATATAGTAAAGGAGCATGCAATTGCTAAACCAGGGACCGCAGCTAGAGACACATAGTAAATGTGGGCATGGCATAGACTTGGAATTGGCAGTGTTACATTTTGTTATGATTTTGACCCACTTCTCCCTCTATTTCATCCATCCCCTTATTCCATTCTGGTTCCAGAGTCCGCACAATGTACAAACCACTTTGATTTACTTATTGGCTTCTATCTTGTGCCTAGCGCATGACTGTCATGTATCGACCCACTGAACGTGCTTGAAAGCACGTGCGTGAGAATTCGTGGGCAGAGGGTGGTTAAGGAGGAAAGGGGGAATAAGGAAAAGGGCCCAAGGTCTAGATCAAAGACGAAACACAAGAATGAGCGAGATAGAACAAGGTGGCTTTCCCAGACCACGGGAGCAAGGCAAAACTGGAACGTGTATGAAACAATCGTTACACGCACGGACTCAGTCAGGAAGGGGAGGGAAAGAGGCAAGACGAGGGAGTAGGGAGAGCGAGACACGTGAAGGTGGAAGCGTAGAGGGGACGAAGTCGCAAATATGGGTGAAGAGGGGGAGGAGACGAGGTCGGTGAGAGTTGGGTTGAGCGCAAAATCGAACAGATTGGGGATGTAAGGAAGGAGATAATGACAAGTCAGGAGAGGTGGAGGAAAGAGGGTTTTGAGAAGCGCGAGACTGTAACGCGAAGTCGAATGAAGCAGGGGAGAGGAGGTGGAGAGGTGGAGTCAAGTGCAAGAGAAGAAGTCTTCTATGAAAGTTGAAACAACAATCACGAAGAAAAGACCTAGAGTCGAGGAGAAATGATTAGTAGGATAAACTCAAGAAGCAGAGAAGAGAGTTGATTTTGAGGAAGGTGAGAAAGAGACGAGCGAAGAGAACAACAAGTCAGGTGCCCTTATACTTAGGCCTGACCTCGAAAGTTGTCAAATCACATGGGAGGAAGAGCGAACGAAAGTGGAACAGGGGGAATCGACTGATACATTGAAAACACGCAATCCGAAGCCTTTATACATCCGGTCAGTACCTAAGGTGAAACGAAATGAAACGCGACTAAGTTGAAAGTTATGAGGGGTGAATTGTAAAGTGGGAGAGAGTGAACGAGCGGTCATAGGTAGGAGGGAGTCTGAGGGCGAAAACACAAGGTAAACGCGAGGCAAGAAACATGAGTCACGAGTAAAGTAGGTGAGTCGGTGAGGACAGGCGTGTGGCCAAACGACAACACTGGAGATATTGACGATGTGCACTACAAATACAAGCAAAAGGTCAGAAGAAGAAAGGAGAATTCGAGAATATAATGGGTGCACCTATGCCCGAGATAGAGAGCGTGAACTAAGACATTCCGGCAAGAGAACGAGGCTTGAGGCACGACGACATGAAGTCGATTGGCCAAGGGTGAAGATGTGGGCAGTGTACTGGAGAAGACTGAAGGGATGAAAGGGAAGTGGATGAAGGAGGTGTGGAACACTTGAGACTGTCGGTGTCGCAGTTTGAGACGAGGTTAACCCAACATGGGTAAGCTATGGGTAATCGAAGGGCGTCCGACAAGGGTGGGAGAGAGAGGGATACAACAAGGCAAGGAACAACGAGTTTTAGGGACAAGATGGTGGGGAAAGGATGAGAGATGGAGCGAGGCGAGATGAAGAGAATAAGGACGAGTAGGTGAGTTGGTGGTGATGTCTGAGATAAGGCGTGACGGGTGACGACTCAGCGGGAACTGAAATGGGTGGAAATGGCCAGTTTCGGGCTCAGAGGCCGAGCTACTGTTACACCGTGACATCCCCCATGCCCTGCATCGAGGACAAGATGTTTGTCCATGAAGATGACATCTGCATCTTTGGCATAATGACTCAGGAGCAGTGGGAGGATTGGCTGGACAATGGAGACAGCCACAGAGGGCGCATCAAAGTAAGTCCCTCGCCAGTTAGGAGTAGTGAGAGGAGCTCGCTGTCATGTGACCTGGCATGTGACTTGCCTAGAGCAGAACCAGAGGAGTCCAGATGAGCCTGTGCCCAGACTCATCTGTAAACGCAATTAGGTGTTCAGAGCTGTTCAGAGCTGTTCAGAGTGTCCTCGAACAGCTCCAAACAGCTCCGAACACCTACTGCAGTTACAGATCTGGTCTAGATAGATGACTCATGACTGCTGACTGAGGACTGATGAGTAACACTGACTGATGCCAATCGAGGGCCTTATGCCATTGGCCAGTCATATTAGGGTTTTGGATTTGGGCTGAGCTTTAAAACTCCCCCTTGTAGTATAAGTACTTGTGCCCCTACAGCCTTGTACTTTAGCTTAGCTTCTTGTGGTTATTGCACCCTTGTTTGCCGGAGCTATAGAAGTCCCTTGTGTGGCTATTATCCCCTTGTGAGATGTCCTGTCCCTACTTGTTGCCCAACATTGAGGTGTTCCACTATACAAGTTGTGCCACCAAACTGACTTCATCTTTGTTTACACTCGACTTCGCCGCTGTACGACCACAATCCCTGCATATCCATCCAAGAACTGTGCAAGTTGCACAATACATAGTGATTGAAAGTCCGGTCCAGTCCGGTTTTTTTGCCTAATTTGGAAGGACCGGGACCGATCCATCGGTTCATCCCCAAGCCCCAAAACCGGACTGAACCAACAGGGGTCAGTCCCACCCGGTTGCCGGAATCTCAAAAGACCGGTCCTCGCGGTCTAAACCGGCTCATCCTGGGTCGGTTGCAACTGGCCAAAGACCGACTGCAACCGCATATGTTGCGGTGGCCACACATGTAAAAAGGACTGTTGTATTAGTTTAAAAACTACAGTAATTACAAAACTATCAACTACATATGTTAGTGTTGGGGAAATTTGGTTTGGTTCAGTTTGAGCCCCTTTTTGCCAAACTGGAAACCAAATGGTTTGGTTCCTGACAGGATTCCCGAAACCTAAACCTAAACTGATTCAAATGGTTTCAAAGAGTTCAGTTCGGTTTAAACGTGGTTTGAAACGGTTTCGTAGTTTTTCTCAGCTCAGTTTGTTTAAATCGGTTTGGTTCAGTTTAAACCACGTTTAAACCGATCTCAGACAGTTTACACTACGTCACATGATTTATTCGAGCAAGTTCATTAAGTCATTATTCATGTCGACAGGGCAGACATCATTCAATTCTATTTATGCGTTGGAGAGGGGTAGGCATAGTGACATGAAAAGATTGTAAAAGTAATAAAAGACCATCTACCAGACAAGCGTACTAGTATCATTGCTGTTAAGCTTGTCAACAGCACAGTCCAACTCCTGGGCAAGAGCGGAAGTCTCAAGATGAGCAGATAGCGTATCAGCCTTATAACCACCCTTCAACACCTGCACGGCCTCAAACATAGTTGGCGTAAGGCGATTTCAGAAGTCTGTGCCAATGTGCTGCGCGCTGGAAAACTGATGTTCCGATGCTGTCGACGAACCTGGGATGGCGAGATAGTCTCGAGCCATTCTTGCAAGCGTGGGGTAGACAACGCTGTGATCTTTCCACCACTTGATAACCGTGGTGTCAGGCAGACCATGAAAGGGTTCGAGTGGCGATGTAAGATACGCTTAGAGTTCATGTTGCGATGTGGGTCACTGTCTTGAGCCTCTCGGCAACACAGCTTGCAACAGCAGACTGCATCCAGGCAGCACCGTAAAGCATGTCGGCATGCTCTTCGATGGGCGTTGAAGCAATGGGAGATTGAGGGAGTGTAGGGGTAGATGCGTTCGAGTAGTGATCAAACTGGAAAAAGTCAGTCAAGTGAATCAGCAAGGAGTGAAAATACTTACAGTCTTTTTGAGAGTTTGCGTCCCAGCATTGAGATACTTCTTCTCCCAATGCCTCTGAAAATAGGCCATCTTGACACGGGGATCCAGGATGAGACAAATAAAGTAGATACTACTTTCGTCGAGCGATCAGTACCACTTGCGGAGATTACCAAGGCCAGCCTCAAGTGCGGGGACAACTTGTGCATACTTGGGGTTGCTGGCCATGAGTTCCCACTTCTGCTGCATAGATTCAATGATGGGGAAGGCTCGGTAAACGGTGGGTTGAGTGGCATGTGAAAAGCTCTGGCAGGATAATGCCGGTTCCCTGAGAACATCACAAATGAGCTCGAGCAAGCACCATTCATTCTCCGTAAGTCTGTACATTGAATATGTCTTCGGGAATTTGAGGTTTGGGACCCTGTGGTCGTCGTTGGCAAGGAGGGTGAACTTGTTGCAGGCAGGGCGCACATCGAAGATACAGTTGACGAGGTCATAGAGTGACGCCCAGCGTGTACGAGACCACTTGAGGAGCTGCAGTGGTGGGAGGTTGTTGTCTGTGCAGAGTTTGCGGAAATATGTGTGGGCTTGGGGAGAGGAACGAACTTGATTGACGAATGCTAGAACTTTGCCAAGCACATCAGCTGGGTCAAATTCTGTGCTGTTGGTGTCAGGGTCAATATCTGTGGCAATAACAGCAGCAGTGAGCTCCTCAATCATATCGTCAGCGTTGTCTGTCCTTGAGGACAGTGTGGACTTGACAGATGCCATTGACGTGGGCCCTACTTTGGTGACAAATGCCCAGGATGCACAGTGGATGGCATGTTCCATACAACATGCGTGCTGCTCCTTCGCAACCCATCGCTTGCAAGTGGGATCAACACTCCTGGCTAGGACCCTCATCGCCTTGTCGCACACAGTGGATCCATTGGCTGTACCCCAGCCAAGTTTGTTGGGATCTACCAAGCCATAGTCATCAAGAATGTCAGTCAAGAGGGCACTGGTATTTTCCCCAGAGTGGTTGCCGACAATCTCTCAAAAGGCCAGGACTTGCTCATGTAGGTGCCAGTCAGCGTTGATCCAGTGGCCAGTTACTGTCAGGTAGGGATCGAATGCACAAGATGTGCCAGCATTGAAAGTGAATGATACCCTGTTGTCAAGAGTCTTGAACTTCTCGGCAAGCAGGCCCTTGATGCGGAGAGACTTGGTGTAAGTTTCATCGGTGACAGTTGTTTGGCTCAGGATATCGCGTGGGGCCATAGATGGCCGCAGATAGTTGAGTAGGTTCTTGAACGACTCCTTCTTGACAACAGAGAATGACTAGTGCTTATATGTGAGGTATATACGATACAAGATAGGAAGTATGAACCTGGTCATCAAGAACAATCCACTCACAAAGATGTGAGAGGAGTCCCTCCCGGTTCCATACCGGCGTTGGGGTAGTCTTGACCAAAAACAAGCTGATATTGCTCTGTGCGCTGTGACTGCCCCCCTCCTTTGCCTCAGGACACTTCACGACTGCAGGTATGTTGCTCTTCTTGCACATCTCATGATAGAATCTGTAGTGCTCGCCACCTTCACGCGTGATATGCACACAGAGAGTCGTTGTTGCATTAGAAGACTTGTAGAACCCTACACCATATGGTAGTTTGGAGTTCTTCCTATGATACACTTTGGTTAGCACGCTGATGGAAAGAATGAGGCAATATACGTACTTGCAGGTGACACACCACCATCCATCTACTATGATACCATTTTTGAGGCATGTCCCCTCCTTGAATACAAGATTGAGGTCGGCATGGCGCTTGTCCTTGTTATGGATGCGGTGACTACTCATGCGTTTCTATAGAATATTGTGTTAGCAAAGCTTAAGAGAGATACGAAACTTACTGATTTATCCTGGACAGAGAAATTGTCGCCGACGTCTTCATCGTCTTCATCGTCAGTATCAGCATCATCTGTGTCTGGCTCAGAGTCAAGTACAATTGTCTGTGTCTTGGGGTGAGTGGTGGTCTTTCTTGATTTTCGAACTGAATGATTCTCATGGTCCAAGCGGGGTCGCTTTTGAGGGCCTTTACACTGGGGGGCCTTGATGAACCTAGCAGGAGTAGATGTTGCAGGAGTAGATGTTGCAGCTGGTGTTTTGTACTGATCATGTAGTTCACGGATACAGGCAGAAGGAGCAGCTGAGGGGGCAGGAGAAGAAGTAAAATTGGGCGTAGTTGGAGAAGACCACTGGGAAGAGCCAATTGGATGTTCATCGTCAGCATCCTTGTACCATGTAAAATCTTTGGAGGATGCCTTGGAGGATACCATGTATGAGAGTATGAGGTTATGGTGTGATTGTGGATGATATGGTGTAAACGTTCAACAACAACCAAATGATGATGGAAAACAAAAAAAAAGTTCAAACATAACAAAATATGCCCCGCCACTCTGGCACTCTTGCAAATTAGGTTCGTCACAAACTGAGTTTGAAACTGTTTATGGTAAGTACTAGTGGCTGAAACCGGAAATCAAACCATTTGACAATTATCTAAGATTGCCAAACTGAAACTGAAACTTGGGGTTTCAGTTTGGTTCAAACTGAGTTTGAATCAGTTTGAAACCAAACTTCCCCAACACTAACATATGTATATACACAGCTGTGTGAGCCGTCTGAGTCGCCATTGCCACTGGTCTCACTGGAGCCCAAGTCCTCACCCTTCTTGTCATTGTCGCAGTCATTGCGCGGTTGTCGATGTGTTGCTTTTGCAGTTGTTGACATGTTGCTGTTGCAGTTGTCGTCGTGTCGTCATCATGGAGCATGTTGTTGTTGTGGCCAAATGTAGCATGTTGTTGTTGTGGTTGTCATTGTGTCGTCCAAGTCATTACAGTTGCCGTTGTGCCATCCGAGTTGTTGTGGCTGTTGATGTTGGAATACAGTCGTGGTCGACAGTCGTAGTCATTGGTGTTGGGCGTGGTTGTTCTTGTTGATGCCAGTCCAGAGTTGCTGGCTCGCGGTGGTCGTCATGTCATCTAAGTTGTTGCGGCCATCGTGGCTCTCGTCGTTGCCACTGTTGTCGGTATTGTTGGTGTCAGCGTTGTTGCAGTCGGCGTCGTTGATGACTTGGAATGGTCGTGGTCAGTAGCCGGGCATGAGTTGGTGTCAGTGCGGTTGTCGTTGTTGGTGCCGGTCCAACTTCCAAGTCACTGGCCCAGGTGTTGGAGGTCGTAGTTGTCGTCGTCGGTGATGGCGATGGTGTCATTGCGGTCGGTGTCATTGGTGTAAAACTTGAGTCTTGAGTCTTGCGTGTTGGCGTGGTGTTCGTGTAAAGACCGGTTGAGACTGGTCCCAACCAGCCTGATTTCATCCACTATCCCATCACCGACGCATAAGGGGTCACTCGCCAGGCCACCTTCATCCAGGCCATCATGGGCCCGGACCCGCAAGTCCTCGCCCTCGTCGAGGACAGTGAGAAGGTCTACTCGAGGCTGCTATACGCGGAGGCACAAGTGTGCGAGGCGGGCAAACCTCACTACGCCCCCGAAGACATGTACACCTTCATGGGTGGACATAGCAACCAGCACCGCGTGGACTGTGCCGTCAATGAGCTCAAGGACATAAACTTGAAGGCAGAGTTGGTTCACTACCAGGCCTACAAGTGGGAGGTGGAGCAAATGGAGCAGCGTCTCCATGCTCTGGCGCAGGCACTCGGAGGGGTACAAGGGGAGCTCACTCGCTCCAAGTTCAGACTCAAGATGGCTAACATGTGGGATCGCATTATGGAGGTACAGGAAGGATGGGTTGGAGGGATCAGACCTACTCGGTGCTGTGGGCGTCGCAGCTGAAAAGGGGGTGATGTCACGGTCACGGAAGTGGATGCTTACTAGGTGGCTATGACTCCCTTAGTAAGTCGTAATAGGTCATGGACTTCTCATATCAGTCAGCGGTACGATATCACATGCCGATGTGGTATGACTCATTACTAGTACAGCGGTAGTAGGGTTCGAGCTATTAACGCTACTAGTGGCACAGATTCATGGGGAGCTTTAAAGCCATACCCCTTCATGTATAAATAGAGGAAGTCGAAGACCAGAATACGCCATTCTGGTCTTCTTCAATAGCCATATCTTTCGCGCTCCTCTTCTCCCTCTTAGTCGCCAGCTTTCTCCTTCGCTTGACTCTTGTAGAGCAAGTCGTGCATCGATTACGCCTAGTGGACTTAGCCCTAGTGCTTCCGAGGATCACGTTGTACGTGCTCGAAAGCGCGCGAGTGAGTAATGTGTGGCTGAGTTAGGGACCAGACAAAGAAGGGGAAAGGAGGGAAGTTGCCGTCGAGTCTTCGCCGGTACGAGGGCCCAAATTGTGAACGATGAACGGACGAGCGATTCCGAGACTGTGAGAACGAGCAAGGACGTCGAGCGAGGCTCGGATCACGCGTGGCGACGACGCGGAAGACAACTAGAGAAAAGGGGTAAGAAAGTGATAAGTCGTCGTGGTCGAACGGGTGTCTTCGTATTTAGACCTGCCCCGTTAAACCGTTACTTAGTCACGCGAGAGAGAGGAGTCGAGAATCGAATGAGACGCAGGGAAAAGAGAATGACATTTCAGAGCGCGAGTCCGAGTCCTTATATACTGCGTGTATCTGTAAGTAAGGTGTCGTCGTCGCAAAACGCTAAGTCGAAACTTGTGAGGGAAGGTAGGTAGAAGTGGGGGAAAGTAAAGCGAAAGAGTCCAAGTGAATGCGAGAGACTACGAGAGGCGGACGGACGGTCGTAAGGCTAAGGTAATGTCCCTGGCGCTAGTGGCGTCGTCGGCGTGTACTGTACTCGGGCAAGCGTCGAGATGAAACGGGGGAGTAAAGGAAAGAAGGAGAATGGCGACAAGGAGGTGAAACGAAGAAGGAGAATGGTGACAAGGAGTCTAACTGGTTGAAGGAGAGAGGTCGAAGAGGCGACGCGGGTGGCGTCGACGAGGCGCACTAAGTTGAGGAACGAGGGTGAGAAATGGGCAAGAAAATAAAAGAAACGTCGGGCGCGCCTTTGTCCAAGACAAAGAACGCCGCTCTAGACCGCTCAACGGTCGTGGGTGTAGACATGCACCGAGATCCCGGGTTCTGAGGGCAGCAAAAGTGACGGAGGGATGGAGTGGAGAATGATGGAGAGGGCTTTCCGAGGCAGGCCCCTTGACGACGTCGCGGATGAAGAGTCGTTGAGGGATAGTGGATGATCGAGGGTCGGAATCGGGAATGTTAATCATATTTGGCCATAGAAAGGAGCGACGAGGGTTGAGACGAGATGATGGAGAGACGGAAGAGTGGGAGAGACGAGGCGAGGAGGAAGGGACGACGAACACGAGTTGGTGGCGGTTGGCGATCATCCGCGATAGGAAGTCAGGTCACGTGCCGAGCCGACGAGACCGAAGTGGTCGATAGTGGGTGGTTTTGCGCTCAAGGGCTGCGACGCCCTTACAACGTGCATCGAGAAGCCATGTATCCAAGTTACCGACCTGACCTAGGTCCTTACGCTGAGTAGTCAATGCCCTTTCGCTGTCCAAGTCGGACTCACACCAGTGGCGGCGTTACAATATGGGTGCGGGTTCTGGACAGGTACCCGATGTCGTACCCATACCCAGGTACCCGTACAGGTTTACGAACCCGCAATGAACACTATGTCCAGTGCCTCGCAATCTTCAAGCTCCTTTGCAGGGAGCCACTTGTCGCCTTCCGGACCTTCACCATGCCACCGTACACAATATTGTATTCCTTGGCCTCACTGATGTTGGTTGACAATCTTGTCTATGAAGAACTCATCGCACCTATCAATTGTGATGGGGTCTGGTGGGACGATTGCTTGTTGTGGAAACAGCGCATTGTCGTTTTCCATAAAGGGTTGGACCTCCGAGGTGTGGAAGACTGGGAAAATGTTTGGCTTGTCTGGTAGGTCTAGTGTTACTGTCGAGTGGGCATCGTCAATTGCAACGATGCTATACAGTCCATCAAAATGGGGCATAAACTTAGCTGCTCAGTGTGAGTCGGTCAACTTATATTCTCACCGCCAGTGCAGCGTAGAGAGTACTACACAGTCTCTGACTTTGAAGGGAAAATGCAAGTCGTGATGTGTATTCACATGACTTGCTTGGGTGACCTTTGCACCAAGTAGTGCGTCCTATGCTTCCATTTCAAGCACCGTCATCTGCTCTGTTATTTCTTGGGCTGTTCTTTCTGGTGTTCTGAGGTTGGTGGTCATTGGCACTATTGGTGGCAAGATGCATGGAGTTTTTCCAAAATGGAGCTGAAAAGGTGTAAGACTGGTGGAGGTGTTGATGGTGCTCATGATATTGAAACAAATTTTTGGCAGTGCTTTTGCCCAACCCCTCTGGTCTCGCTTGACTGTGTACCAGATACATTGGATCACGGTTTTGTTGGTCCTTTTGCTTGATCTGTCTGTTTCAGGGTGGTATCTGGACAACATCTTCAGCTTCACCCCAGTCAATTTGTGCAATTCCCTCCAAAAGTGTGAGAGAAAGAGCTTGTTGTGATCTGAGATAATCTCTAATGGCAGGCCATTCTCGCAGTACCACCTGGTGAAGAATAGTTCAGCCAATTGTTCCACTGTTAGAGTGGAAACCATCAGGATCAAACGGATGTCAGAGCCTAAACAGTCTGTGAACGTGACGATTGTATCAAAGCCATTGTCCTTTGGCAAGGGTCCGATGAAGTCAATTGCAACCAAGTCGCATCATCTGTCTGGTACTGGTAGTGGGTGTAGAGGGCCAATTGGTTTTGTAGTTTTTGCTTTGTTTCGTTGGCAATCTGCGCAGCCGGGGATGTAGCCCTCCTTGAGGTCCTGCTGCATGTTTGGCCAGTAGTAGCCTTTGCACAGCACGCCGTATGTCTTTGGTGCTCTGAAATGGCCGAGGTTGTCATGGGCCAGACAGAAGAGCATTTCACGGATGTTCACACACTTTGGGACCACCAACCTATTGTTGATGAACCAGAATCCATGTTCTTGTCAGACGTTGGACATCTCCACTGCTGCTTTGGCTAGTTTTTGTGCAAACAGGTCGTCTGCATACCCGACTTTGATCTCGTCTAAGATGGTGTCTTCCAGGTTGAAACATGGCTCAATTCTTCTTCCACGCACAGCGCCTAGGGTCGCAGCAAGGACAGTTATGGTCATATTGGGGAGACGTGACAGTGTGTCGGCCATGCAATTCTTGTCGCCTGGCAAGTAGTGTATGGTGGCATCATATTGTGACATGAGCTCCATCCACCATGCCTGTCGCCAGGACAGGTCCCGTTGGGTGTTGAAATGCTCAAGGGTTCGGTGGTCCGTCCAGATCTGGAATTCGTGCCCAAGTAGTTCTGAGTGCCATTTAGCGAGTGCCCTTATGATGGTGAGTAGTTCCTTTTTGTGTACTGGGTAATTCAACTCTGCATCTTTGAATGAGCAGGAATTGTAAGCGACCAGTCATGCTGTCTCATACGTTCTTCCAAACATGAGAATGGCCCCTGAGCCCTTGTCGCTCACATCTGTTGTGACAAATATTTTGTAATCTGGCATGAGGGATGGGTCAATCGTTGTCAGGCAGTCTGTGGACATCACTTTTGATGTTGTCAAACACCTTCTGGTGCAAGGTAGTCCATTCGGGGAAGTGTTTGTCACATTCCTTTCATGTTAATGCATCCAAAATCGAGGTCTCCACTGCTAAGCTTGGCAGAAACGCAGTGAGGTAGTGGACTAATCTGAGGAATCCTCGCACCTGTTTCACTGATGTCAGCGTTGGCCAATCTCTTATGCGGTCTGCTTTTCCCTCGTCGGCCTCGATCCCTTTTGCCAAGATCCTATGACCGAGAAACCAGATTTCAGTGCAGAAACACTTTGTCTTTTTTGGGTTGCAGTGTAGCTTGTGGTCAGCCAGTGTCTGTAGGATTGTTGCCACATTGTGCTCATGTTCCTCAAGGGTTCTCGATCAAATCGTGATATCGTCAATATACACATGACAGATATTGCCGATCCATGGCTGGAGGGCTGTGGATACCCTTCTTTGGTGGATTGCTGGTGCATTCTTGATTCCCATCAGCATGACCACCCACTCGTATAACCCCCATGGTGTGTTGACTGCGGTCAATTCAATATCCTCATCTTTCATGCGGGTCTGGAAAAAGCTGTTTGTCATGTCAATTTACACAAAGTACTTTCTGCAGGCAATGTCTGCAAGGATTTTGTTAATGCGTGGGATCAGGAAACTATCCATGATTGTATTTGTATTCAATTGTCAATAGTTGTTACGACCCTGCCGGGTCGCTCGTTTGTGGGAGCGCGGAGTCGGTGGTGAACCGACGGAGGCAGGCGGTTCGGCGGTAAAGCCGACGGGGGTGGGAGACTTGAGGGTTGGGATAGCGGGACTGGCCAGTCGGACGCACGAAGCAGAGGGCCAAGCACTGCACGTATCGCAATACTGCAGGGACCTTACGACGAGCTCCTAGGGTTACCCACAGGAGTGACAGTCAAGAGAGGAAGGGGGACTTGGCAAGCACACAGGCAAGCAAGGGAGCAGACAGGAAGGGACAAGTTGGCAGGAAATGGACAATAACTAGAATGGCATCTACAAGCCATTCAACCGAGTCTTATATACAGGGAGTCGCGGTTCACTGGCAGTAGTGCCAGCGCCATGGGTACAGGGTCTCCTCGCTGGCAGTAAGTGCCAGCGCACAGGGTCAAGGGTCTGCCAGCGCATAGGGTCAAGGGTCTGCCAGTGCATAGGGCACTGGGTCAGGGTACAGGGTCGCGGTGGAATGTCCTGGAAGGTACTGGAACCTTCGCGAAGCTCAGGACACAGGGTATGACGTCACTGCCAGGTTATGAGCTACTGGTCACGTGATTGGGTCTAGGCGGGTCGGGTCACGGTCACGGGTCACGAGTCACAGTCACAAGTCACGTGCGGGCTACAGGCTACCGCTAGCGTGCACGAGTCGGGTCTACTACAAGTCGCAGGTGGGCTTCACCACACGTGCGCATGAGTCCGAGAGTCCGTCCGAAGCCGAGTCAGTCCGGATCGAGAAATGGCACGCGAGATCATGACAATAGTTGTTTACCCATCAGGGAGGAGCTGTGGGATCGGCTTTGGGGATGATGAATGCCCCTGAACCCACAGGCAGACAATGGCCTGATACATCCAGCCTTGAGGTGTTCCTGCAGCAGATTGTGCCACATGTCCTTCCATTTTCATGGGCATGGGTAGTTTCGCGTTTTAATTGTCTTATTGGGATCTATTAATCTGATGTGTGTGTGTGGTTCGAGCAGTAGTTTGTTGACGTGCAGCAAGGGTTCAAAAACTTTGGTGAATCATTGTCGCATGCGGTTCTCCCTCTCAGTTAGTTTGGTCTCGAGGCCAAGTGTTTTTATCCTTTCCCAAATTACACCCAGGACTTTAGCTTGTTCCCCTTTTTGGGGTGGTAGTGCAGTCAATAGATCATATGGGGGATCAATTTTATTTACAAGACAAGTGCATTCAGCATAATTGCAGACAATTTGGTTACTGGCAAGGAATGGGAGGCCATGAATGATGGGCATACAGAGCCCTGGTGCAATCATGGTGTGGAGGACTGCCAACTTAAAAACATGATCATGAGATGATACAACAATCTTTACAAAATGCGTTAAAGTAGTCGGATTATGTGCATCGATTGTGACATTGATTCGTTCTGGTTCTGGCAGAGCGTGCAAGGGTAGTTTGAGATGATTGACTATTTCCAGCCTGATGAATACCATGTGCATGCTGCTGTCAATTAGGGCAGTCATGTTTACTGGAAGATTAACTGTGGGATCAGAAATGTCACATTTCCAGATGAGGTGCTCGCACTTTAGGGTACCATGATCACTTACCAAGGACAAACTGTTCTCCGATGCGTCAGAGAAGCTGTTCTCGGCAATGTTTGCGGATGGGAAGATAGCTG
This sequence comes from Lactarius pseudohatsudake, assembly GCA_021525015.1. NCBI lineage: Eukaryota > Fungi > Basidiomycota > Agaricomycetes > Russulales > Russulaceae > Lactarius > Lactarius pseudohatsudake. Next base: position 14,497 of record JAKELH010000227.1, on the reverse strand, counting down.
CAAGTGGCTCGAAGGCCATTTGTGACCCTTGTTCTATATGTCCAGAGGTGTCCATGATAGCAGCTATTGGTGCCAATTGGCCGGTGGTTCTAGTAGCTGGTTTCACCTTAAGCGTGTCTTGCACCATCAAGGTCTTATAGTCCTTCCCGGAGAGTGTGATGGTACACTTATTGTGTCACGATCATGTGACACGTGACGTGGCTTGCCAGCACACTCAGAAATCCACCAGCGAAGAAAGGCTGACGCATCTCATGACTCATAGTATCAATGCTTGCACGTCCATAGAAAATAGTTACGAAAATCCATAGTTTGTACGACTATAAAGACGAGGCTGCAGTAGTCATGTTTTGGTATCTTGTCTTTGAATAAACCAGCTTGTCTCTTCTCATCACGAGTCTGAGCAGCGCTCCCCTCTCATCGACTCTGTCGATTTCACCTTTCTGGTTTAATTACCTTGTCGCTCTCACTCACACCGAACCCTCGACCTCTGACCCTCTGCCCTACGGCATGACCGATCCGGCTGGATCGTAAAACAAGACAAGATCATCATTCAACAACCCTACACTCATTGCGTAGTACTACGAAAAACGACCCCCGATGCTCGTAACACGTTGAACTAAGACAGGAGACAATAACCTGGCCAAAGGACAGACAACCCTGTTCACCCCAAAACAAAGCGCCGATCGTGCGCATATTGAACCCACGCAAGACCCCTCCAATCCTACCGAGAGGCGGCTTGTTGTAAGAAGGAAGGACCCACCACAAGATGATGGCAGACATTTATCAACTTGCAATGTAAGTGTCTCATTTTTGCCTCAACTAATTTTACTCATTATTCTTAGCAACAGTGGCTTGAATCAGCCTCCCCCCTCAAATTCTGTGCCAGTGCTTGATCTTAGTATGCTGGAAGATTGAGGGCACGCAACAACCTACTGATACCCAAAAATGATAGTTGGCAATATCTTATCTACAGTTTCTTAATCATTTCCTACTGCTCATTATTACCACTCGTTACTGCTCGTTACCACTCATTACTGCTCATTATTATCGCTCATTACCACTCAGTTAACTTACAGTTTAGACCAAATGGCCAATTATTTTAATGTTTCTGAATGACAAATTACTCGAAAATTAATGAGCATTTGCGGATTAGTTCAAACTGAAACACAAATTGTCCTTAATTAATGGGGGGGATAATTAAAACGGAAAATGGGTGCTTATATGTTAATTAATCATAATTAACGCTAATTTGCAGGGAGGTGATTCCCCGATGCACCCACTGAACTGACAAGACAGCCCAAAAAGTCAGGGATTTTGGTTGACCCTCCCCCAACCCCCATGCTGTGGGTCATAGAGTGGAAAATAGTAAATTTTTTTAAGGGATTTTGGTTGACCCCACCCCTGGGTCAGGGAACAACATTTTTGATGCAAGCAAAATGTATCAGCCAAAGTCAAAATGACCCTAGATGACCCAAAATGGTAGATCTGCAAAATTTCCGTTACCGATTGACCATGAATTGACCGATCGGACTTTTCCTTTTTCTGAGGCGCTAGGGTCGCAAAGTCTGTCTGCATATGCTTCGGCAATTACGCCCATCATCGTTCCGCCGATATTCACTTTCGGTCCTTTCTCATTCGTTGAGAAGTATGGCGTCTATGTCAACCCGCCCCCCCGCACCTACATTTAAGCCGTTCAACCTTACTCTGATCCAGCTTGGTCAGATCAGTGCCGACAAAGCGGCGAATCTCAAGCATGCTAGGGACATGATACGCAAAGCTGCCAACGACGAACGTACGAACGGCAACACGCAAGGCCCGGGGAAGCCTGATCTGATCGTCCTTCCCGTGGGTGCTTCTTTCCCCTCCATCCGTCCCAACGATCGGTCAAAGACCCGACTCGTGTCACCCTGCAGGAATGCTTTAATTCGCCATACGGACATGTACACTTCCCCGTTTACGCCGAGTCTATTGGGTTCATAAAGGGCGAGAAATATGATATCGACGCCAGCCAGAGCGAGAGCGTGAAGATGCTCTCGGAGGCTGCCAAAACGGAGGGTGTCTGGCTCTTGGGCGGTCCGTCCGCATTCTCTGACTTGTCCTCTGAATCGTGGTCTACATATCTCCCCTCTACAGGCTCTATTCCAGAGAAGGACCCGTCCGATGGTAACGTATACAATACTTCGACCGTCTACTCGCCCCAAGGTACGTCTGGGTCACCATTATCTCCAGTCGGCTCCAACATTTGTTCCAGGGGAACTCGTAGCAACCCATAGAAAGGTCCACCTCTTCGACATCGACATTCCTGGGAAAATTACGTTCAAAGTATCGTGCGTTCGTTACTTGTCGCTACCTATCTCTCACCCGGGCTTAGGAAAGCGAGACGCTGACGGGCGGCTCGACCACCAACTTTTTTGATACGGGCGAGCTACGGTCACACCGATTCCCTCTTCACAATTTAATTAAACCAGGATCCAGAATTCGCGCGCGTCGGACTCGGTATTTGTTATGATGTACGCTTCCCGGAGCTCGCAGCGATCTCAGCGCGTCAAGGCTCGTGAATCTGAAACCTACACCCTACAATTAAACTGACACGGTGCAGGGTGCCAAGTGTTGATTTACCCTGGCGCGTTTAACATGACGACTGGCCCGCTTCACTGGGAACTGCTGCAACGCGCAAGGTGCGTAGCGAAATACCTTTGCACTTACGTTTTCTTCTGAACATTTGGTCCAACTGCAGGGCGGTGGACAACCAGGTCTACTTCTCTATGTGCAGCCCTGCGAGAGACCTTACTGCAGGATACCATGCGGTGCGTTCGCTTTGACGACTGATACTCCGCACACACGTGTAAATCAAATTTGGCTTCCAGTGGGGCCATTCTCTAGTAGTGGATCCTATGTGCGTCCCTTGAGGCTGGGCTACGAGCGATCAATCATGGCGCTAATGGCGTATAGGGGGTCGAAGCTTGTTGAGGCCGAAGACGGCGAAACGATATTACACACGCGGATCGGTGAGTGGCTCCCGTAAAGCACGGCCCCCTGCATCGAACGTATTGTGATACAGACCCGAAGACCTTCAACGATGCCCGAGCAGGGATACCCGTTACGGTCCAGCGACGCTTTGACGTTTACCCGGATGTCAGTGAGGAGTTGTGAAAGTGAAGCGCTGAGACCATGTGGGTGTCCCACTGGACATCATATTGTCATATCACCCCTCGATTATCCTAGAAGGCACAGCCCGTGAATTAGCTCTTGCTCTGTCGGTAGCAGTATTTGGAAGCTGTCCAGTGGCGAATCTCCATTTGGTATGAATCCAACGTCACATCTATTGCAAGTCAGCTCCAATGGCTGCTGGTCCCCATTTCGATTGTTTTCGACACCGTAAAAAAATCGCTCTGGAGTCGTTTCCGGCATCGCAGAGATGGTACAGGACCGCTCCTCTAGATTATACTTTGGCTCGGACTCGTCGGAGCGGCCGCTCGGCGGCACCTCGTGGCATTGGTCGTAATTCAATAGCACAGCGTTGATAACGTCACCGCGTCAGTCCAACTATTTCAGGATACATACGCGCGACTCTGCGCGCTGTTTACGCATGTTCGACATGTGAGGGCTTCTCTGATTGGAACAAATAACCACAGCGGTGGCTGCTTAGACCTTAGGGCGCGCACCTTCTTGGACTGTGTGAAATTATAAAGAGCTGGTCGTTCGTGGCATGCCTGCTAAGCTATCATTTCTCCCGTTGTTTGCCATGTCTTCACCTGCTTCGTTCACCTTTGGTGAACGCCTGGGCCTGATCTTGCTAGCTGAAACGTCTGCAGTGTCTGCGTGCGCTGTCGTCGGCCTCCTGTCGTATATTGCTGTGTGTGGTCCATCTCGTCGAGACTGTTAGTTGACTGAACTCCCTTCTTTCCAAAGTATAGTGCCGTCAGTGTCACTCGGGGTTCTTCCATAAGATGGAGACTTGGTAGTCCCGCCGAGGTTTACTTCCTCAACCAGCTAAGCTGGGATCTTGTGCAGGCCGTTGGTGCGTCACGACAGCGGTGGGGACAACATTCATTGAAGTATGTGCATCAGGAGGCCTCATGAACATCAAGTGGGCGATAGACGCTGTCCGTATCCGCGTTTCCCCTGGTATTGACTTGTTCCTGATCCCGTTACGGTCATGGTTGTAGTCTGTGCAACCTGGCTCCTTCTGCTCCGCCCAAGGTAGAAAGAATATCGTCCTATGTCAGGGTGGTATTGATATCGCCGTAGGTGCCATCAAGCATTTTTCCGATGTCGGGGCAGCGCTTTCGTGAGTAATGAAATATTCGCGCAGCTTTCAGTCCAGAGATCTCACCAGCACCGTAGGACGTTGGTCGGTCGTTTGCTCTTATGTTCTCGCACCCGCACGTCCTGATCTGAGCACGTACGGGCCGACTCGTCGTCAAGATCATTTCGCTATATACCCTCAGAACTCTCTGTTTCTCAAAAATTATCCTCCAACCTGACGAAGAGGAGAAGGAGCAAAAGAAGACCCTGCACCGCAGTTTTGTCGTCGTCGCCTGCCTCTGGAGCGCTGTCGGCCTTCTAGTGGCTGTCAACATAGCTGCCAATGGGGTGTATCGATTCTACGGCCCCGCAGGCTATTGTACGCCCTTCTCCCCTGTGTTGCTTGATTGATTTAATTTGATACGATCATGCAGGGTGCTGGATCCGACGCGCGTATTCGGTCCAGCGAACGGTGGCGGACTTTGGTTTCATGTGGGCAACTGCCATATTCAACGTCGTGATCTACGCAGTGGTTTTCCTCTATTTCCAGGGTTACATCACGACAAGCGGGTGGAAGATACGCGTGTCACGTAAACCGAACACCGACAACGTTCTTGGGCCCCTCAGGCAAGCATGTGGCCTACTTTTGTGAGATCGTCTTCTCTCTCCAATGCCTATTGTTGATGTATTACCCAGCTATCCGCTGGTCTACATTTTCAATGTGAGTGTTGTAATGTAGCTCAGCTCTGGTGCCCTTTTAAATTGGAACGCTACGCCACAGGTTCTGCCGTTGTCAGCAGTGCGCTATAGTAGCTTCGCACACCATGATGTCCCTTTCGGGATCATCGTGTTTACCGATATCATCTATCTTTCCTCTGGTCTACTCAATGTCCTCCTTTTCTCCATTACGCGTCCGTTCCTACTTCCACATGACCTACCAAAACCCGACTCTGTGTCCGACATCATGACATCTCACAGCATCAAGGTCGCCAATTCCCCACGTAAGGATAGCGCTCAAGGACATGAATTGTATCAATGGCCCCGTTCCGAATCTCCGGCTAGTCACATTCAATCTGATTCCACCGCCGAGGCGAGCACGGAAGAATCTGAGGTGCCATGGTATGGCGCCGAGAAGGTGGAGGCGAGGAAAAAGACATCGCATTCGCTAGATTATTACAGTAATTAGTGTAGTCGTGGCGGTGTACTGTAGTCACATTGTATACGCATGTTGTCGGAGTGAGGTGTTGTATTTGTCAGCGGCAAATAATCGAAACAACTCGAAATTTCTGGCGTGTTCCATCACTTTCTTTATCGGAAGCTGACGTACAGCCTGTCCCCTTCTTCACCGCCTTTACCCTTCTCATTCTCCTCGCTTTCCCTCTAACCTCTCTCTCTACACAACACCACCACAATGGTCAAGGAAACGTATGTCTTTACCGTCCCGCAGTTTCCCCCCCCGCTCATCCCTGCTCCCAGAAAATACTACGATCTCCTTGAAGTACAACCCGATGCCTCAGAAAGCGACCTGAAGAAGGCGTACCGGAAAAAGTAAAAAATGGTTCCCTCTCGTCACAGCAGTAGCTGACCGACTGAGCCGTCCACAGAGCATTACGGTTACATCCTGACAAAGGCGGCGACCCTGAGCTTTTCAAAGAAGTCACCCATGCGTGCGTGACGTACCCTACAACCAAGCTGTGGGCATCGCTTGCTAATCCGCGCCTATCCCAGATACGAAGTCCTATCCGACCCACAAAAGCGTAGTATCTATGATACAAGAGGAGAGGCGGGACTCTCGGAGTCCGGTGGCATGGGCGGCATGGACCCTCAGGTGCGTGGCCTCCGCGCAGATCCTGTGCAAACCCAAGACTGATGCCATCATTTATTTATTTTCCTTTCAGGACCTATTTAGTCAACTATTTGGTGGTGGTGGCTTTTTTGGCGGTGGCGGCGGCTCACGAAATCAGGGGCCTCGGAAGAGCAAGGATCTCGTCCACCGGGTACATGTGTCCCTGGAGGATCTGTACAAGGGCAAGACAACGAAGCTAGCCCTGACGCGTAACGTTATCTGTCCAAAGTGCGACGGCAAAGGTGGGAAGGACGGCGCTGTGCGGCAATGCGGCTCCTGTCAGGGCCGTGGAGTGCGCATTACACTGCGTCAGATGGGCCCCATGATCCAGCAGCTCCAGCAGCCGTGTGACGAATGCTCTGGAACCGGCGAGATCATCAACCATCGTGATAAATGCAAGACCTGCAACGCGCGTAAGGTGGTTTCGGAGAAGAAGATGCTCGAGGTACACGTCGACAAAGGCATGAAGGGAGGACAGACGATCACCTTCGCGGGTGAGAGTGATCAGGCTCCTGGGGTGATTCCTGGTGATGTCGTCATCGTCATCGAAGAAAAACCCCACGAGCGGTTCAAGCGCAACGACAACAACCTCGTCACCGACGTCGAGATTGACCTTCTGATGGCGCTGGGAGGCGGACAATTCACAATCAGGCATTTGGACGAACGAGCGTTGGTGGTGTCCATAACGCCAGGCGAGATCGTGAAGCAAGGTATTTGTCAAGTCGGGCGCTTGCATGACACGTTCTGATAACTTTCAACGCCACAGATGACATGAAAGTCATTCATGGTCAGGGTATGCCGTCACAACGGCACCACGAGTTGGGTGACCTCTACCTCAAGATGTCGATCAAGTGGCCCGAACACATTGACCCCGACAAGATACACCTTTTAGAACAAGTTCTCCCACCACGCAAGCCGCTACCCAAGTTGCCGAAGAACGTTTCCGTCGAGGAAGTAGAGATGTCCGATGTAGATCCGCGGCAAGAACGGGTAATGCAAGAGGATTCGATGGAAGAGGACGATGCAGAGCCCCGTGTGCAGTGTGCAAACCAGTGATGCATGTATTATAATCCGGGGTTTTTATTTGGTCACTGTCATTCCATATGTATTGTTTGCTCGTCGTCATTCCTTCCCTCTGCTTACCCTACGTTGTCACTGATCCCGACCCCGCCGTAGCACGCACACTCATATATAGATTTTTTTCCCTGTGCCATTCCTCGGATCAAACAATTTACAGTACACATTGATACGCTACCAAATGAATGCCCTCGAGTGAACCCCCAAACAATAGGAAAACATATCAGCTTTCCCATCGTGTCTTTGTACGGCAATAGTAAGCACAACGTGCGGGGTAACGCGGAGGGGGGGAAATACCTGAGGGTCTAACTTGAACGTTTCGTACATGTCCTTGTTGAAGAAGCTGACCTCGGTTTCGTTCTCTGTTAACGAAGCGAGGGATAGATGTCTGCGTCCGTCGCGAATGATCGACGGGCTGTACACACCGAAACCAGACTCTGCTAACGTCTTGCTCTCGTCAGAAAAGATCCAATCGTCATGGTCGAGATTGATGATGAGGTTGGTGGTCTGGATACGCCACGCAAAGTCAGCGCACACGTAAAGGATCTTCTTTTCGCCCTTGACCCCATACCTTCGCCCCGTGCGCTTGCGTATATAACTTCAAGGTGTCTACGTAGACGTATGCGCAATCAAGGGGTGACGCGTTAGTGTACTTCTTTCTTAGAAGGACGAGTGTGGCAGAGGGGATTCAGACCAAAGGACGCAGAGCGATAAGGCTTCCACCCGGCTTGGGTCTGAATGGCTATTTGGGAGGGCCCACAGGATGAGCGAGCGGAGCGAACAAATGAGTAATAGCTTCCTCACCATCGCGTACTATCGTTTTTAGGTTTCCGATCGTTGTCGTCTCGAGGTTAATTTCGCGTATTACAAGGCTGCGTTCGGTACGAAAGTCGAAGGATTTGATTACGCGCACGGTGATTATGGCGGACGTCTGTGGCCGGGCGAGATTAGTGGTGAACGACATGATGATTACAGCCGTTTTCATATCGATAGTCCGTTTTTCGGAAAAGCTACTAGCGGGCTGAGTGAGCGGATGTCAAGGATAACCAGTTGTCCGAGATCCGATCGAAAAAATAAGGCTTATCTTTTTTTTTCTTTTTTTTCGTCACTTTTCTCGTCTTATCTTTTTTCCCCCATCGCCCCACTTCCCATCACTGTCAATGCGCAATCGTCGTCACTTTTCTCGAGAAATCAAGGAGGTGGCCTTGCACATGTCTCATCAAGGGATGTCTGATGCTGATATAGAAGAGTATCTGGGCATCAGTGAGCGATCTATGAGACGGTTGAGGGCGACGTACCTTGCAACAGGTGAAGTGGTTCAGATACCAGTATGCCCAGGCTGGCCACGTCTCCTCGATGGCCTTGATTCACACGTTCGTTCTTTTCATTTTGTTGCAACGAGGCAAGTCGCGCTTGTTGCACAGCGCTCCTGGGACGCGCACATCCTCCTTCCCATCATACCTGCACCTTCTCCCTCTCCCTCTCCCGCACTGACAGACAAGCCCAATGGAAGCACAGACCGGCTTGAAATCAACGACACACAGATGGCTGCTCTGCTTGCGTTCGCACAGCCCACGCTGCACGCGTACTTGAACCCCATGCAGGTGCCCATTGACATTGTCATGCCACAGACTGTGCGTGGGCGGGTGTTACGCCTCTGCCAGGGCGTCATTCTGTAACCGATCCGGCCTGAGGCCAAGGAATGCGGAGTCGGTCCGGCACCTAAGTCCAAGTGAGCCCTGCTGACTAAGCAAGGGCACCAAGCGTCAATAACAGCCCAGGGTGCTGAGTCAAGGGAGCCTGCAAGAGGCTGAGAGGAGAGACTAAGGCAGTAGATTAACTAAGCCAAAGCTAAGGAGCTATGGCCTATTACAGGGTATATGCTACCAGGGTACACTGACAGGGGTATTGAGCTGGCATCTAAGTATAGGTGAGACAGAAGGGGGAGATCAGAAGGGGCTAGAAGAGAGGCAAGGCACATGGTATCTATAGTAGATCTGATAGCCATCAGTTGATGGGATCAGATCAGATCAGATCAGATCAGGGTCAGATAACTGATGAACAGCAAGGTAGGAGACGCATACTCACAGTGAATCAAGAGATACTGTGGTGAGATATGTGAGGCACAGGGAAGCAGAGATCTTGCAGTGGAAGCAGTAAGAGTGTCTGATAACACAGAGTGAGGAACTGTGGTATCAGGGTGTACAATGTGCACTACTTATACTACAGAGAACAATGACGTAGTGGGACAATGGGACCACAACAAGGAGCGTCATACAGTAAGTAGAATACAATAAGACCCAGAACAATAGTGGGTCAGGACAAAGGGAATGTACTTAGACAATAAGTACAATAGAACGTCTAGACAAGGATGATATCATAGTGACATCACAATAAGGATATAACAAAAGAGAGTCCTAAAGTGTAGTACAACAACAAGTCCAGTGTAGTCCATATGATGTCATTGTACAGTGATGTCATAGATAAGGAAAAAGGTCCGAGATTGTAATGATCATACATGTAATCTAATCTACAGCAGTCCATATCTGATATGTCCATTTAGAGCTGCTAAGTGCGCGCAGGTCACTTATCAACAATAACAGGGAGCAAGAGAAAAGGAAAAGGAAAAGAAAAGGTGCGCAACGAAGGGGGAAGAAAATGGGTTCATGACAGCGGGGGTCCCTCCCCCGGTGGCGGCAATGTGGAAAGTGGAGGGTGAGAGGCGGGGACAGCGAGGAGGAGAGCGAGGCAGATCGGAAGGCACGGTTGCGGATCGGGGCACTCAGCACGTTGCAGTGGGTTCTGGGTGCGTGCGCACATTTACTTCATATTCGTGGGGGGCTCATGAGCGATGCATGTTCAGATGCTTGTGCGCAGAGGTGGATTGGCCCACGACACAAACCCTGACGAATATTCCTCCTCTGGCGGACCGTCCTCAGTGGGTGTGATGTACGCAGCCAGCATTCCCACCATGTTTGACCAGATACTGGCGCGGGTGAAGAGACAACCATGACACGGCTCCTCAACTTGACCTGAACCCTATCGAGGTGTTCTCCTCCATTGAGGCGTGGCTATGTGCCAATAGTGATGTGTCGTGCATGTTGGTGATATTATGCTCAGTAAATGCATAGATTGATCAAAGTCGTAATCTCGACTTGCCTTTTCTTCTCTTTTTTCCTTTTCTTTTCTTTTCTTTTCTTTTCTTTTCTTTTCTTTTCTTTTCTTTTCTTTTTTCCTTTTCTTTCTATTTTATCTTATTTTATTTCATGGTAAGTCTTGGCAAATATGCCGACAGGAGATCCCGGAACTCAGCCCGCTAGTAGCTTTTCCGAAAAACGGACTATCAATATGAAAACGGCTGTAATTAATATTATGTAGGTCTGATCTCATCTTATTAAGAACAAAATATATTCCACATCCTGCAACAAGTACACTCCGGAGATTCTATGCCCTCGAGCTGCATCAAAGAGGTAGTAGGAAAAATCACATTTATTAATTACTTGCTGGGTCCCTGAAGCTTGAGCATATTGCAATGGCTCTGTCGAACTGGGTGGGACCTGGCGACCCGCCCTCTACACCTGTCATTAAAATTTGTCCCACCATTGCTTGCACTGCTGTCTTCGGCCTTACATTTTTGGCAATTTCTGCTCAACCTTGTAAAGACTGCAGTTGTTGTCTACATCCCAGCTGGAGGCCAAGTGTTTGTGACCAGATACAGGAGTACCCAAAAGAACAACTCTACGTTGTCAGAATCAGAGTGAGAAGCCTGGAAGGTGTGAAAGAGCCACATTTCCGGAAAATGAGAAGGGCTGAGAAGAGTTGTCATTTTACTGATGTCGCCTCTGAATCCGGTCAGTTCAGGTGGTCAGTTCAGGAATGTGAAAGTGAGAATGCGACTTGCATTCCAAATGCAGTCTCTCTTCTTCCTTCATCGTTGCTTCTCAGCTCCCCAGCCCCTCCAGATCTGTGTCAGTCTTATGAATCTTTTGTGCATGGCAAAATCTGGCTGTCGATGGACCCCTAACGACCTACTTGCATATAATATTGACGTTGTGTACCAGAACACAGCAGCATTCTTTGGCCCAGGGGAGTTACCTCTGCCTCAAGTAGATGAAGAACTCTTGAACACGCTGGAGGCAGCTGACATGCAGACTCTCACGGGCTCTGTACTTATCAACTACCCTCGATCAGGCAATGGTAAGGCTCCAACCATTTAGTTTATGTTTACTTAATAGCCAGTAAATAGACAGTAAACCATTGTAAATTGTTTATAGACAGTAAATACTATTTATAAAACAATTTACATTGATACCCCAAAAGTTTTCATGAAAATGGGCCCACTCAGTAGCAAATATATGAAATATGATGAAATTAGTAACTTGAACATTAACTCTCACTAACATATTCAACAACTAACCTTATGTTGTGTTATAGCCTTAGTTGCAGCTTGAGCCAACATTTTTGGGATCCTACAAGTATGAAATGAAATAGGAAAAGTCTGAAGATGTTTGTGGAGGTAGACAATTTAAAATGCCAGGGCAACTCTGGTCCAATTAGGCATTTCTAAGTTATTTTACTTGCTTAACAATTAGTTTGCTTTGCAAATAACCAAGTTAGCTGCAGTCAAATAACTTAGGAACAGCTGATTGGATCACTTATAAGTGTTGACAGAGGACCCCCTAGCATTTAATTAGTGGTTTCCCGACCTGGCTTGGCTCGAATATTTGGGTCACGGCCCGGCTTTTGGTGGCCCACGGCCTTAAAACATAAAGCCTGAGCCCCTACCTGCAGCCCATGAGGGCTTAGGCCTGACACGGCCAGAAAGCACACAGCTTAGGCTTGCCATGGCCAGCAAGGCACGGCTTCATCGTAAGCCATGGTGTAGTAGACAGCAGATACAAGTTTGTTATATTAAGAACCCTTGCACGACTAGACTAAGTGACAATCTAACTACATTTGTGACCAACCATTGTAGTTGTGGGCCTCATGTTGTTGACTTGTTGTCACTGTTGGTGTTGTCAGCGTTGTCAATGTTATCGCCATCGTCTTGCTGGCATTGTCCTTGCAGCCGTCATTGTCATCGTTGTGTCAGCGTTGCCTTGTCATTGGCAGTGGGAACCGCTGCCACCTGCACTCGTTGTCGGTGTTGGTGTTGTGTCGGCGTTGTCGATGTTGTTGCCATCATCTTGCTGGCATTGTCTTGGTGGCCGTCATTGTCGTTGTGTCAGCATTGTGTTGTCATCGGCGGTGGGGACCCGTTACCACCTGCACTCATTGTTGGTGTCAGTGTCGTCAGCGTTGTCAATGTTGTCACCATTGTCTTGCTGGCATCATCCTTGCGGTCGTCGTCGTCGTGTCGGTGTTGCCTTGTCATCGGTGGTGGGGACCTGCTACCACCTGCACGCCTCATGCCAGGGATGGTATTGTGGGTCTTGTGCATTGCGGTGGCATGACGTCGGGGTGAGGCTTTCGCACAGCGGGGTGGTGGTGAAGGAGAACTCGCATGTGGCGAAGGATGGAGGTGGGAGCCACAGGCTGACGTGGCAGGGCAGCGGCAGTGACGAGGTGGCTCTGAGAGCGAGAAACAATATGAAACAAAACAAAAGAAAAACTTACTTGTGGAAAATATAGCGTGGAGATGTTGGTGGGGATGATGGCGACGTCGGCGAGTACTGTGGACTAGTTGACAAGTATCCTGGCAACAGTAAGTCAAGAGTGTTATCGTAATGAGTACCAGATGTCTGTAGTTGATGTATGAGCCAACAAACTTGATGAGTTGATGAAATGTTACCCATCTCTTTCATGATCGCAGCATGGGCTTCAATGCAAGAGGGCCGAGAGGTCAGATAAAGTGGTGAGAGCAAGGGTGAGAGCCAGTCAAAACTTGACTGGCGCTGACAAGAAAGGCGACAATGCACATACCAGCATAACTAAGACAAAGGTTAGTGAAAAAGAAAAAGAGAAAAAGAGAAATTGGCCAAACCTTTGCCAGAAATGAAGGGGCGTGGCCAAGCCACAATCACGCAGAGGGGCACAAGGTTGCCTGGTCGTACAAGCTGAAATGGAATCAGGTGACAAAGCCTGATGACTCACATCCAAATCTGTGGGAGTTGACCAATGTGATTTGACCAATGCAATGTGAAGTTAGTTCCAAAGTGTTTTCCATGACAACTTTGCTGGGGCGATGACATGGTCTATCTGGGGGGGAAAAGACCTTAATTTTGCACACTATGGCCCTCAATTGAGTTGAAAAGCAATAGGATCAGATCACTCTGAAAATGCGCAGAAATGGCGTTCAATGGACCCTCAGTTGTTGGATGTGGGGTGGCAATGAGTGGCCGCACCTGGAGACAGCCCCAAAAATGGAAGCCTGGGCCATGGGCCGTTTAAGCGGCCTTCCAAAATTGAAGCCTGAGCCTTGGGGCCACTCCTCGGCCCAGCCCGGTCCAGCTTCTGAAGTGCCGGCTTAGGCTGGCTTCCGGCCTATGAGCCGGGCTGGGAAACCACTACATTTAATGTAGTACAACTTCACAAATATTCTCAGAGTTTTATTTCCTGAGATTCCAAAAATGTTGGCTTGAGCTGCTAGCCTTACCACAAAGTTTACAACACTACACAGAGGTTATACTATGTAGTATGTATCTTGTTGAAATATTTCACATGGTAATATCTTGATAAAATGTTTTTGTAGTTGAACCCTAAAACCCTCTAAACTGAACCACTGTTATTTCATAAAGATTACCATGTGAAATATCTTGACAAGATACTTAACATAATATTTTGACAATATTGTGGAAAATAATACTGTCTACATATTATGCCTTGAAATTGCATTGTCAATATTTAATCACCTTATCAACATTTTATGTATGAAAATTGTGAATAAAAAATACCTTTTGTTATAAATGCCTAAATTTTGTCAATGGTAAAAGGGCATCTTCCATCTAGTGATGGCCATATATTATTAGGCTGAATTCAAATTAAAAAATGTTGTCAAAATGATATTTACTTGATATGATTTTGTTACAATCTCTTTGGTTGGAAAGTGGATATTCTTCTACAATGTTAGAAAAATGCAAATGATACTTCTTTATTTCAAGTGTAAATGATGTTGGCCACTGGTTTGGCTCTCATTTTTTAAAGCTATATCTAGATGAAATCCTTAAATAATATATTTTCCACTCTATAAGTTGTGGTTATATAAATACCATTTTGATATCATTTTTTAACATGAATCTGGCTTAATAGTATATAATTATCAGATTCACATTTTTGACCATAATAAATGAGTTGCCTCTTATTATAGAGGTGTTAAATTTTTTGCAT